>VUQK01040136.1:0-32461 GCA_015106715.1 Bujurquina vittata
AACGAGCAAAACCACTCTGAAAACTAATTAAAACTAATTGAATTAGAGAAAAAAAAGTAAAAACTAACTAAAACTAAACTATAATGTAAAATCCAAAACTATTATAACCCTGGTGACTAGAGACACTTTTCCTCCACTGAGGTTCCGGTGCCGGTGCCAGTATTTGAACTGCTCAATTTTTCTTTACAGTGAATGCACTCGGTGTTCGGCCCCAAAAACGGGTTCAACTCAAGCCCCACAAGCTAGCTGGTCTCAAACCAAGGGCGTCACTCCACTGTCTCCATGTAAAGTTTTCTGCCAGTGTTTCACTGCATGGGGTGTATTACATGAGAAAAGCAAAGCGATTTTCATGGTTGTGAATTATGTTGGGCACTAAGACTGAACTTGCTGCTTTGTATCAGTTCATATCACAGATAAAAGGACACAAAGTGCGTACTTGGCTTCCTGCTCATAATCGCTGTCTGTGTTTACCTCTGTGCTGCACACAGATGCTGCAGTAGTTTGGTTTGGACCGTAAAATGTGATCGCAGCACAACAGCTGTTCTCCCACGTTTGTGCCCTTCAGCTTCCGTGTTGAGACGTTGACCCGCCACACTCATACTTGGAGGAGCAGTTCATGAGCACGGTGGAAACACGGGCTCACTCTTAGCCTTTTCACCGGTTCAGTAGGAACGGCACGAGCGCTGGAACCCCCGGCGGTGAAAAAAGCCCATAGGATGCCTCCTGGTTGCCTCTTGGGTGAGGTGTTCCAGTTATGTCCTACTGGGAGGAGGCACCTGAGAAGACCCAGATTATATTTATTTGGTTGGCCTGGGAATGCCTCCTCTTCCCCTGGATGAGCTGGTGGAGGTGGCTGGGGAGAGGGAGGTCTTGGTTTCTTTGCTTAGGCCGCCATGTAAGCCATGTAGTGAGTCCTAAACAGGCAGCTTGTTTGCTTTTATCTTAGATGTAGTCACTTAAAAATGGCCTCATAGCAGAGCTGCAAATTGCAGCTTTGAACCAAACTCAATTCTGAGTAATGTTTCTTAACTTTGTAGCACTAATTATTCTGCCCTGAAGAATAATACCCTTTGACCTTGAGTAACATTTTGTCTGTACCTCACCTGGTCGGGGCTGTGCATGCTTGAGCTCTGCCTGCAGTGAAATTCAGCGAAGAAGAAGAAGGCACAGCAATGATAGGCAAATGTGTCATATTTTAAAACAAAAAACTTACAACAAAAAAATACAGCGGGCACAGCTCTTCACTGGTCTCAAGTTATTTTGATGCATTTCTAGTGTCCTGTCTTTGTCCTTTGTCTTATCTGTTCTGAATGTACAGCCCCTCCTATCTTTTAAAATACTGTTAAGCTACCCGTCTTGTTAACATTACCCAGCATACTGTTCAGGAGTGTCATTTTGTCAATGTGAGTTATTATTATAACAAATAGTTTGTTGTTATGATTAGACCTGTGAGCAAGAAGAAGTGTGCACAGCTAATACAGCTCCCTCCTCAATATGCTCCACAGTGTTCCAGACAGCCATTAATAAAACAGCCACAGTGGGCATTCTCTAGTACAGGGGTTTTTGAAAAACAATCTTATCATGCATGAAATTACACCCAGTTCTAAGTGAGTGCATTTACTTACTAATAACCATCTTAAGATATAATTTAGAAAGCCTTTTTTCTAAAATATCAAAATTCCTACATATGCATGTTTAATACACCACTGTTTTATTACCTCTTTTGGCACCTGCATTGTGTTGCATCATGCATCAGCTCGGTGTGTGCAGGTGCATCCTTGTGCCCATACATGACAGAAACGCTCAGAGCAATTAGTGGGCAAATATTCCATGAGGGGTGCCTTTCACAGGCAAAATAACTGCATATGACAGTCACTGGTGGAAACCAGATTCAAAAACCAAAGCCAAGTTTCTCGTGGCTATTCAAAAGATTTTACCACATTAAAATAATAAACATTTTAGAAATAGATAAATAGGTACTTTATTGATCCCACAAGGGAAATTGTGTAAAAGCAACTTGAAAAATACAATCTACTGTAACTAAACATCAGAGGGAGCGTGTAAACGATGAGTACTAAACTATACATACATAAACAAAATAGATAAAGTAGGAAAACGTATGTACAGGGTGGTGCAACCCACATTGATAAATAATATAACATAAAATAAAATGTAATATATACACTATAAATCGGAGTATGTACAAAAGAATCCGGAATACAGCAGCAAGAGGATGAATACAAAGTTTTGGGTGTGGGGTCTTATGTCCTGACGGCGTGTTCAACTGTCATTAGAAAGTGAATCTGAGAATCTGTGACATCCAGAAATCCATTTGAATTTCTGCAGGGTGAATTTAATGAATGCTCCTCATTTGGTAAGTAGACTGAACAGTGTGTGGTTTTTGGAAACCACTGAGGCAAATCTCTGTGTCCTTTGTGACCTACAGATACAAAGGTTTGTACTCTCCTAAGCTACGCAGCGGTCAAATGACAAATCATTTTATAGAGATTTTCAGCATACATCAGATGTGCCCGTTATTATGATGGGGTTTTTTTTTCTTCCTGTTTTAAATAAAATCTTATTACTGTACGGTTTGTATTTTTATCTGTTTGCTCATGAATATTTACACCGTTCTTATAGACATAGACGAATCAACACAAGTTGTATTGCACATCTTTTATGCTGGATTGCATCAGATTGTACCTATTAGAACTGGTAGCTGGGTGTAGCTGTAGTACTTTGCTTTCCTTTGACTCCTGGCTAAAAATCAAAGGCCAGAGGGTGGCTTACGCCATTTAACCCCACCCCTCCAAAATAAAGGTCACATTTTGATTTGTACTTTTGTTTTCGATGCCTTCCCCTGCTTGTAGGTCCTCGCCCACTGCGCTACGAAGAGACAGTAATTATCACCCTGGCAACAGTCTCCGTGCTGGCTGTGGTCGCTGCAGCAGCCTTCTTTGGTTACCGTATGATGCACGGTGAGTTACCATGGCGCCACGCTGTAAGGAAGGGCATTCATTATTCAAGGCTTTTTAAATGTTTTTGGTAGAATGTGATTGGATTTCATAAATGGAATCAGAGCTGTTGTTTTGCTGAAATATGTCTATATGGTTGCTGACATATGTATATGTGTATTAACAGGAGATGGCAAGCAAGGCCTTCACAATCTCAACATGATGGAAGCTGCAGGCTCTGAGAGCTCGCTGGACCTGGACAATCTCAAACTGCTGGAGGTCAGTGCCCACATCAGCCTCCTTGTTCTTTCTTTGTGTAGTTTGGAGTGAAGCAGTCATCTTTTCATAAGTTGAATCACTTTGTTTTCTGGCCCATGAAAGAGCCAGAGTATTTAGTGTAGCTGTGGGACATGCCAGCTCAACACTAACCAAATGAGCCAATAGGAAGAAAATATGGCCGTGACTGAATTGTTCTACAGCTGTTTGACTAATCTAGATTTAGTGAGATTGCTGCCATCGTTCCACACCAGCATATTATTTTAGTTCTTAATCGGTACAGTGGTGATGTATGTAAAAGTGGTATAGTAAATCCCTCTGAAAAGCATGGCTCACGTTGTTTTCATCCCCAAATCCTGTGGATTTCAACTGGCGTCTTTTATAGAAATTAATGCAATGTCTTCAGCATCTCTACAGAAAGTAGTGTTTCCAGGAGGAAGGAGAAACCAAAGACATAGAGACAAAAATACACTCAAAATACATCAAGGTTTCTGGTTATGTTTGTCTTTTCAATGTGACTTTTATCATCTGATCACAACAGGAGGCATTCAGTGACAGGGCCAGGCATACAAAAATAGAAAAGTGCTTACACTGTCACAGGATCCTGAAATCCTGATACTAAAGTGGAAGAGCTTGTATTGTAATAGGAAGTCAGCAGAGTTTGGATGTGGTCACAATAATAATATGTGCAAAGGCCTGGAAGACAAATTAATGCAGGAGCTGATTAAAATATGTATATATGGGAGACAGTGGGATGGCAACATTTAAAAATCACAGTTTCACTTCCCTTACTCTTTCCATTCAGTTTTATCATCATAGTTCGGTGTCATACAAGCTCACAATTTCTGCAATATGCTGAAATTTCCAAAGCAACACGGGAGCTATTTTTTGTCTGTTTACAAGCTGATTCATCAAATGAAATACTGGCATTTTTCAGCCTGTCTGTTCTGACTGTGACTCATGCTGAGTGCACTACTGAACTGTGATGTATGGCAAGCACTGTACGCTTTCCTTTTAAAGCTAAAGGGTTGGTTAGCCAACTGGCAACCTACCAGTTTATCCTCAGTAATATTCAGCATTTATTTATAAGAGGTAAACACATACAGCAAACACATCAAGAACGAATTGAATTGCTGACTGTACTGATGGCTGTTTTCTTAAATCTCCTTAGCCGGCACTGTAAACAGATCTTAATCTGTCAGTAACTGTTTCCTCTCTCATGCTTCTAAATACCCTTTTAAACTATTCAGTTTTGCGCCGTCTGTAGTGAAAAGCAGCTGTGACTCAAATCGCATTAAGTCTGCCAAAATCATGATTCCCAGGTCGCTCCCTCAGCATTTCCAATGATGCTGGATCTATTAAAAAACACACACACACACACACATTTAAAATAACTTCTGCTGTGACCCTGCAGGTTCAAACTGACATTTTAGAAAACAACATGAAATAACACTTCAGCAGCAGTGATGTTTCATGAGCGTGCAACTTAAAGCTGAATTTTTAAAAACCAAAAGCACCAGGTGGAGCAGATGGAAACATCTAACATGCCTGACAGATTTTATTAAAGCTGATTTGTTTTTAGTCACGTTTTCCAAATCTCTCTTAAAATTTCCCTTCAGAAGTATTATCTTTAAAAGACATAAGCAGGCTGTGTATTATTTGTTTTATCAGATGCACCCTTACTTTCACACACTGATAAACAAATCCAGGTTAAAGAAAAAAGAGTTGTCTTGGCTGAAACCCCCCCCCATTAGGCCAGTAAAAATGGAGAAAAAAAAACTGTTGTGTGCTGTGACAATGTTACCTGTTTGAGAAAATGAAATTTCTGCTATGTTCTTTGACAAGAGAGAAAGGCAGCCGACCAATCAGAAATGAACGGGGACAGGTGCTGGCATGTTTCCCCTCTTTTTGACATCTGTTCAGTGGTTTTCAATTCAGAGGCAGCGAGCGTGAGTGACATTTTTTCAGGCAGGAGTTGAGATCAGAACACTGTCCTTGCAGCTTATCAAAAGCAGGCACATGTTCTTTCACGTTAAACTGATTGCCGGAGGGGGGGGGGGTTAAGCCTGCAAACCTAACCCAGACAAAACAGGGTCCATTGTTTCCCACAGTAGATTTTAAAGCCAGACATGAATGTTTGGAGGTGGCAATTGCACAGAAATAAATGCACTGCTGGATTCAGCTCTTAACCTCTTGCTGATGACTTTTAAGCCAGGCTGTTTGGGCCTTAATGGTATGCTGGGCTTTTTTTAGTTCTCTAATTGAATGATTTGGAACTGACTTAGGGACTTTTTAACCCTCCTGTTTGCCTGTAATTTACTTTATTTCCTATGTGTCTTTTCTCTGCCTGGCTGCCTGGATTTGTGGTTATTTCTTACCTCTCAGTGTTTCTGTTTTTGGCCCTTTTTTTTTTTGTCACAGACTTTTCTGTGTCTTCTCTTGCTTGTGTTTCTGTATCAGGATTCAAAGTGGCTCAGACATAATTGCCATTTCATTCACATTTTTCTTACTAGACAAGTGCCAAAGTTCTTGAATGTCAAAGAAGTCTATTAATAGTCTCTGCATTTCTGCATTTCCTGCTGTCACCACCTCTTTCAGCTGATTGGGCGTGGCAGATACGGAGCTGTGTACTGCGGCTCTCTGGATGAGCGGCCTGTTGCTGTAAAGGTGTTCACTGCAGCCAACCGACAGAACTTCCTCAACGAGTGCTCTATCTACCGGCTGCCACTGCTGGAGCATGATAACATCGCACGGTTTGTGGCAGCCGATGAGCGAACAGGCCCAGAGGGACGCACAGAGTACCTACTGGTCATGGACTACTACCCACATGTGAGTACTGGGGCAGCAGCAAGTTTTATATGTGAAGCCTGTCTGTTCAGCATACAGAGTAGTTTATTGCCTGTGTTCTTTGAAGTATTTGTTAAACTTTGATAAATGGAGAATTTGCCAAAACCTGTTTAATACTACAGAATTATGGGAGAAGCAAACAAAGCTGGTGCAGCAAAACATGTTTTAATAAGGAAGTCGGTCAATAATTACAGCGGATGTAATGTGATTTTGTGCTGCACCCAGCACCAACACTTCTCCTCACAGTTGCTGGACCAAGTAAACTGAATTCGTCCAGCTAGAAAAGTCACGTAAAAGCTGACTACGGCTGTTCGTAGCGCCTTCATCACTTCTTGACATACGCAGATAAATTAACATGCAGCTAGCATAATGAGGGGAAAAAACATCAGCACCGACTGCTAAAAGCTGCCTCTAGGAACTCTTCAATATTAATGTGGATGTACCTAAAAGCTCAATATGCTTGTTGTCCAAACCTTCAGCTAATTACAAGTCAGCTGACCTGCAGTACAGCCTATGAAAGGAACCTATTATGTATGATAACCATTAGGCTAATACACATTGTCATGGAAACGCAGTGCAGTCTGGGACAGAAGACTGGGACACATAATGCATTAAAGTAAATGATAATATAATTAATTTGAAATGAACAGATGTAATGTAATTTTCTTTAGTAAGAGATGCGCAAATTGCCTTGAGATTGATTTTTGAGAGAAAAAATTAAGCGTGTGTGTGTGTGTGTGTGTGTGTTGGATTTGTATGTGTTTGTTTTGTGCACCAGGCCCAGCCAAGACTGATGGAGATAATTGAGGCAGGAAATTAATATGATCCAATATATTTTCTAGTAACCAGTTTTCATGGAGCTGCTGCTGATGTTTATCATAAGACATCTTAACTTTATGCCAGATTTTTTTAAAAAAAAATCTGAATCACAAATTACTTTTACTGCAGAAGCACTGCAGTTGCCTCAAAATTTAAGGGGGCTACAGTGCCTGTGTTGGTCTGTGATAGTTGGCCAGTTACACTGTGAAACTGTGCACCATACTTAAAGCAGGGGCTTAAGACTGCTCCCTCTTACTTTCCCTGTCCCCTTGTTTCCTTGTCTTCCATGTCATCCTCAGGGCTCTCTGAGTCGCTACCTGAGTGTCCAGACCAACGATTGGGTTGGCAGCTGCCGGCTGGCTCACTCTATAACCCGTGGCCTGGCGTACCTGCACACTGAGCTCTTCAAAGGAGGTAAGCTGGAGGGCATGGAGACATTCAGAGTTTAATCGGGCTCAAATTCCAAAGCTGCTGCTTCCGTTACTGAAGCACAGAGATGTACAAAGAATTGTGGTGGAAAATGTGAAAGTGTGTTTAGTTAGTTTGTTGGTTTGTTTGTTTGTTTTTTTGGAAAGGATTTGGATAGTGTGCGTGCATGCGTGTGTGTGTGTGTGTGTGTGTGTGTGTGCATTTCTCGCTCTGCTCTGTTTTTAGTGCTTTCAGCTGTCTTACCTGCAGCACGCCGCAGCTGCACGTGGGTCAATTTATCTTGCAGTGCTTTATATCCCTGCATTTTGACAAACACACACGTACACACGGAGCACACACCCAGCCAGGGGTATTTATAGACTGGCCCAAAGCTAGCCTCAGAGAGAGGGAAAAATGGAGAGGCAAACAAGAGAGGAGCAATACGGACTGAGATAATATGTGAATATCCCTGTAGCACAGCAAAATCGCTCGCTGGAGGCAGAACCGACAGCTGAACCGGGTCTTTGCTCTTTCCTCATGTCACCAAACCTCAGTCTCAGTGGCTGCACTTGGCTCATCTTTTTTCTCTTCATCAGCACACATATACTCATACAGGTTTAGAAATGACATGGGAAGAAAGTGCACCAGTGGTTTTAGTGAGTGAAGGAAAGACTGCCAAATGACTACACGTTCTTCCTGTTTGTGCTGGAGTGTGACAAAAACATGCCTGGGCTTATAAAGAAAAAGGGATAGAGGGAGCTAAAGTGACAGGCAAGTGCAAAAGGGACAGAAGAGAGAGATGGTGTTTGTTAGCTGTGCACAGCAGCTAGCAGCAGAGTCTCTTGGGCTTTTGTACAGTCGTCATCCTTCCCTGCCTGGTCCTGCACATCAGGAGCAGGCAGCACATAGCAGTGCTGACTTCCACAGCTTCTAGCAGCAGTCACTGCACCCTCTGCTGGACAGTAGGATATTGCAAGTGGAGGCAACTTTGATATGGTCTTAATCCCATTGTTGGAGATTAGATTAGAGGATTTAGTTGTCTGTTGATGGTGCCGCTTGTTTTGGTGAACAATTAGTAATGAGGGGAATGTGAATCTATATATGAAGGGTTTTTCTCAATTATTATCCATCCATTTTCTTCCACTTATCCAATTCAGGGGCGCTGGAGCCTATCCCAGCTGTCATTCATTAGCAAATCCCACAAAACCTGCCTGAATGCGTTCTGACAAGCAGAGACTTTTGGGAATGCTGTTCATGCTTATATTGTTTGAATGAAAGAGAAATTAGCCTAAATCATTTCTTGTGGCTTCTCTTGATCCCCCCTTTTGCATTTCTCTCTCACTTCTTTTTAAGACTTGTACAAGCCAGCAGTTTCGCACAGGGACCTGAACAGCCGGAACATCCTCGTCAAGGCTGACGGGACATGTGTCATTATTGATTTTGGCCTATCCATGAAGCTGACAGGGAACAGAGCAGCACGCCATGGGGAGGAAGAAAATGCTGCTATAAGTGAGGTGAATGTTCAAGACAAAGAGATCATGTCGATATTTATGAGTTTACTCGTCTACTCGAACAAATGTAAAAGACAGCACCAGAAAACAGTTGTCTGCACTTTGATGTATTTGCTCACTAAAACAGGAATCAAAGAATAAGCTGCATCTTACAGCAGTTTCAGCCAAGTTCAGGTGAAATGAGAATTGGCATTGTTTCTGAACAAAACCTGGAGAGCATAATTGCGGGCGACCCAAAGGATTTTTCTATGTACTTTTCCCCCCTCATGTTTTCCCACCACACTTCCATTTACACCTACTTTGTCTGCCAGGTTGGAACTATCCGATACATGGCTCCAGAGGTGCTTGAGGGCGCGGTGAACCTGAGGGACTGTGAGGCAGCGCTGAAGCAGGTGGATATGTATGCACTAGGGCTGGTCTACTGGGAGACGTTCATGAGATGTACTGACCTTTTCCCTGGTGAGACATCTCCTTTGTGTCAAGTGTGTTTTGAGCCATTTTTAGTGTGGGACCGAGCAAAGCAGCAAATGTAAATGACTGTAGGACTGTTTAATTGATGCTCAGAAAATGTATTTGTTGTAATGAAGGTGCATTGATAACAAGCTTGATGAATAATTTCTGCTATCTCAAAGACCTCTAAAACCAATCTTTTTTCTTCCTGTCCCTGCCTACCTCTAGGAGAGTCTGTGCCAGAGTACCAGATGGCCTTTCAGGCGGAGGCAGGGAACCACCCAACGTTTGAGGACATGCAAGTGCTGGTGTCCAGGGAGAAGCAAAGGCCTAAATTCCCCGAGGCCTGGAAGGAGAACAGTCTGGTGTGTATGCAGGGAGTACTGCTAAAACGAGAATGCTATTAGAATACTTCCAGAATTGTAACTAGAAGTGATATAGTACCACAGTGTTGTATCACTTCCGGTGCCTGCTGCTACACATAGTGGTATTTTTCTACGTACTAATCTGTGTAGCTGGTTTAATTTGAAATCTATAGATAACAACTACGGTAAGTTCAAATTGTAATTTTCACATGCGTTATCCAAAGCACACTTCTGCTGAATTACCTGCAGATTATTGGCAAAGCCACCTGTGCATAGAAAGCCCGGTCATCCAACCAGCATCGCATCAGTGATCAGCTTATAGAGGCCTAAACAATACAGCATGCAGTCAATCAGTTTTCACCAATTATTTCTCCTAACTGCGAGTGTTAAATAAGTAATTATCTACATGAAAATCTTCCTCTTGAAATAAGATTCATTTGGATCTCAATTTTATAAATTTCCAAAATGCAAAAAGATCAGTGTACTTTTATGGAGAAGTCACAGGTTTTGATGGACTCTGGCAGAGTCACGGGCTGTGGCTGACACTTTACCGGGGTATTGTCATAGCCTTGGCATCAGCAAAGTCTGTTCCACAAAAACTTTAACTTTGGCCACGACTCAAGAATGATGTGACCCAGAATGTTCAAATACACATCTTGGTCAAGTTTAAATCTCAGCTAACTTGACCTGAAGACAAAGGTCAGAGGTTTTCTGAAAATCTTGTGAACCCGATAAGTTGGACTATTATTCATTATTATCAGGTTGTTCTAAAAGCCTTCAGCTGCTCTAAAATGCTGCAGCTAGAGTACTGACAGGGACCAGAAAGAGAGGGCACATTTCTCCCATATTGGCTTCTCTTCATTGCCTCCCTGTTAAATCTAGAATTTAATTTAAATTTCTTCTCCTCACATACAAGGTCTTGAATAATCAGGCCCCATCTTCACCCCAGTAGAGCACTTCGCTCTCAGACTGCTGGATTGCTTGCTGTTCCTAGGATACTTAAGAGTAGAATGGGAGGCAGAGCCTTCAGCTTTCAGGCCCCTCTTCTGTGGAACCAGCTCCCAGTTTGGATTCAGGAGACAGACACCCTCTCTATTTTTAAGATTAGGCTTAAAACTTTCCTTTTTGATCAAGCTTATAGATCAAGTGACCTTGAACTCTCCCTTACACTGCAATAGACCTCGGCTGCAGGGGGGTTCCCATGATGCACTGAGCATTTCTTCTTTCCTCACCTATTTTCAGTCTCTGTGTTTATACACCACTCTGCATTTAATCATTACTTGTTAATCTCTGGCTCTCTTTTAATTGAATTTAAATGAACAAGATACCAACACAGTTCCATAAATGTAAAGCTTAGAATTAGTCTGATTTAGGGCTGGGCTGTGTGTATAGGAAAGTATTTTTTTCACATCACTCACTATTGACCTGCAAAGGCGTTTGCTCTTGACAGTTCTAAACAGTTCTCTATCATTCAGCTGTTTATTATAAGAGCCTCTTGTCCCAGAGTTTGATGGACTCCACCATCATGGGCAACATCCACATATACACCGGAACTTTTTTAAGTTTGTTTTGAAAAATATCTCCATCCACATAAAAAAGCAAAGAATGATCTCAACCATTGATGTTACGAGACACTATTTTTGTTTTGTGTACAAGCAGAAACTGAGTTTTTGCATTTCCACTTGCAGTTTTTCTGGATCCCTTTTCAGTGATCTAGAAAACTGGCCATAAAAGCTAAAACATATAGATAAAGCTACATTTATTGAAATACCTGTTTATGTGTGGATGTAGCCTTGGACTGCTGTTGTTGATGTTAGTCCGTGTCCTGCTTTTGAAAGCCGCAGTCTGGAGGGTCATTCAAACCAACACCTTCAAGGCCAAGTGCCGGTGCCTATACCACTACGCCAAGTTAACCGAGACTGCAGAGCAGAGACCAAGAACTACTATCAGCAGCTACAGTCAAAGACGATAACTTTTGGAATCTGTGTGAAACTCACTGGAGGCAGCTGAACATATTATTCAGTCATTTATTTGGTAAAAATTGAAATAATAGCAGAGAACATTAAATTGTACTACTATTTTTTTCCTCATGTCCACACACTGTACCTGCAAACACACACTAGAGTAACGTTTTTCAGAGCTCGCCTTCAAACTCAGTTTGTGACATCGTGAAAAAAAGTTGTCCCAATTTTTGGGAATAGAAATGATTAATTAATGACGGGCCCAAAAAAAACATTTGTTTTTAACTAAGACCAATTTTATTGTTTTGATCACTATGTGGCCATAACATCAGATTTATAATTTAAGATAAATAAGCAGAATACTAGAGGATCCTTTGTTGTCTAAATGTAGCAAATCCAAACCACCATGCCTTGTCATTTTTATTTTTATATAAAAAACACCTCATATTTAAAGGTTTTCCTGTCTATAATAGCTGTGGAGAACTCCCTTGCTAAATTTACTTCAGTGTTGGAGATGGATGACAAAATCCAAGAACTGTTTCTACTGCGAGCTCTGCAGTGTTTACACTGATAGCTAAACTCTGTATTCCAGGCGGTTCGCTCTCTGAAAGAGACGATGGAGGACTGTTGGGACCAGGACGCAGAGGCTCGCCTCACAGCTCAGTGTGCTGAGGAACGACTGGCAGAGCTGCTCCTCATATGGGACCGCTCCAAGTCTGTCAGCCCTACACTCAACCCCATGTCCACAACACTACACAATGAGAGGTAAGCTTCAACAAAGCCAATTCCTGTTATTGTGTACATTGTTTCAGATGATCTCCTTAAGGTTTTTTACACTGTTTCTTATCTATGTTTGACTCCAGAAATCGAATGACACCAAAGTCTGGCCCATACACAGACCATTCGTCCACCTACATTGAAGAACATGAGGGTGTAGCTAAGAACACACAGGTGGACACAACTAGCTCTGTGACTAGCAGAGTTGGGGTTGGGACTGGAGAGAGGAACAGGAATTCCATCAACCAGGAGCGCCAGCAGCAAGCCAACGCCCGTCTGCCCAGCCCAGAAGGCAGCACAACCAGCATGGGCCTGCGAGGCAGCCCTTCAGCCTCCACTACAACTACCACTATCATCTCTGAGTCTGAGGGACCCACAGGGGCCGCCACCGTGCCCGTGTGCCTACACTTGACCCAAGAAGATCTAGAAACCACAAAGCTGGATCCTAAAGAAGTAGACAAGAACCTGAAGGAGAGCTCAGATGAGAACCTAATGGAGCACTCCCAGAAGCAGTTCTGCTCACCTGACCCGCTGAGCCCTGGCAGTTCCAGCCTGCTCTATCCTCTTATCAAGATGGCGAGTGAGGCCTCTGGCACATCAGACACCACTGCCACAATGCCCACCACCATCTTTCCCCTGCCCAAGCAGCAGAACTTGCCCAAGAGGCCATCCAGTCTGCCCCTGCGTAACAAGCCTGCCAAGAAGGAATCCTCCTCCTCTTCACTCAGGTTTAAATTTGGGCGCTCAGGGAAGTCCAACCTGCGGCAGGTGGAGGGAACAAAAATAAACATTACTGCAGTTACAGGCACAAATTCAGCTGTAGAGGCTCACCGGGGCACAGGCACAAACAACTTACCTGTTCTACGGGATGCGCACGCCAATGGTGGCATTAATGGCACTGCTAATGGTCATATCAGCGCTGGGATCTCATCCATAGTGACAGGTGGAGCAACAGGTTTCGGAGGCTCCAACATAACTCACAATGCGTCTGGAGCCCTGAGATCAGACGACAGCCGGCTGTCCCTCGGTGTCATCACCGCCAGCCCCGATGAACACGAACCACTTTTGAGCCGAGAACGAGAGCAGCCCGATCAAAGAGACACGTCCACAAACATGACCGCTCTTCGCTCAGCCCGACCCAACACCAACAACAACAACAGCAACACAGGCCATGGCCAGGGGGACGGCGACAGCGGTGGGGAGAGCGATGGAGGAGAGGAGGAGGGAAGCGGTGAGGGCGCAAGCAGGGAAGCTACAGTGCCCCCAGGTGAAAGCTCACTGTCAGGGACTGTTGCAGCAGACCCCCAGGGGGGAGCTTCAGTCAGCATGAGAGGAGAGGCCCTGCTCCGGCAACCCAGAGCCCGCAGGCCTGAGAGACCCAACTCCCTGGATCTGTCCTTCACAACACAGGACTTGGCCTCACTGGGTGAGATTAGGTTGCTAGTATTCAATAGTTTTATTATCAACAACTCACACAAGTTCTAAACCAAAAAAGTGTGGTTTGTTTTCTGTGGGCCACTGGATCCTAATGCAGTGTCAGTTTTTAATAAGAGCTTTTAATTTTCTCAAAGGGTTCAGTAATTTCCAAACAGAGCGGGCCTCTATTGTGTATCTAAAAAAGTTACTGAACAGGAGGAAACAGTACATTTGTTTGGGGCTGGTGGTCTTGAAAACACATGCCAGTCAGTGCAACATATTTTCAGTATTGGTTTGACTCTAGATAAAATGTTTTGGCAAGAAGACACAGAGTACCACTAGACTAAATTTAATAATCACATAATAATCACAATCATAATAATCATTTGACAAACTTGAACATAAAAATCTTTGGCATATTTCATTTACTAAAATAAAACAGCCCTTTGATGCTAAATTATATTATTCCTTATTGTAGTTCCTCTGTTATTAAATGTGCACATAAAAGTCTGCTAGTCACAGATGTCTGCAGTGAAAGACACACATTTATTAGGCAGAAGGAAGAGTTTTGTTGCATTATGGGAATTGTAAGGTCCAAAGTTTTTTGTGGCTTACACAGTCAGGACTGCTGCATCTGCTGCTTTCATTTTGGTCATTCTTTTATATGTATCTTTTATATATCTCCATAAAAGAACATTGATCTTTATATTTGAGGTAGTAATTCAGGTAATAATCAAAGGGTTAATAGATAAAATGATTGGTGCAGACCTTTTTCAGGACATGTTTCTCATGGTCACAGACATGCTAGTCTTTGTATTTCATGCACGCTGGTGTAAAAGTTGCTACATTGTTGACCGATTCCTCCTTTTTTCCAGGGGAGGGTTTCATCCAGCCAGATGGAGCCTTGGGGACCGGAGAGAAGATCAAGAAGCGCGTCAAAACCCCTTATTCTCTGAAGAAATGGCGACCCACCACGTGGGTCATCTCCACAGACACCCGGGGGCCAGAAGTTAACAACAACGGTTCCACCCGAGGTCAGAGTCACAGTCAGAACCGGCCCAAGTCCAGTTCAGCCATCTACCTGCGAGGGGGCAGCTTGGCCAGCGAACCCAGCGACACGCACGTGTGAACTCGGACCTTGTGACAAGACTGGCAAGAATAAAAAGAGAGCGCTTTGTGTTGAACTCTCTGAATCAGCGCGAGGAAGCTATGGAGTATGTCACGAACCAACAATCGAGTCTGATCATGTACAGTAATTAGGTCTGTCTCGCTCCTGTGTGTCTTTCTGATAGCATTGCTTTAAATGGAATCCAGCTATGCAGCATTCTCATTCGCTTCTGTTTCTTCATTGTTGTTTTTTTTTAAATCTCCCCTTGTTGGTTTGAAGCTTCATAGTGATACTTAGAAATAGAATTTTTTTTTCTTTGTGCACTTTGAACCAATCTGAAATCAGTGTTTCCCAACCCTGTCTGTTGCGACCAAGACGAAGTGTGGTCTCTAAACTTAAACGGGCGATGAAAAACAATCAACACTTGGAGTGCTCTAGTTCTCATCCTTTCCTCTCTCGAGTAGAGTGGGCTCTGTAAAATAATTAATGGTCTTAAAAGACGAAAACCACTTTTTAAAAATGTTCCTTTGTATGCAATCCCAATCGTCTCATTCACTTTGTTATCTTCTTTTTTTTAATCATACTTTTTAAGTGTGCAATAGGATGTAGCTTTTAGATGCTTTCAGTGTTTTTATTGCTTCCATTATTTTTTTTTATCCTGTCATTATTTTTGATATGTTAATGTTAATTGTTTGATATGTTAATCTCTGTTGCACTTATGAATAGTCACGGTCGTTTTGTAAACAATCCTACACACACCCCCATCCCCCTCCCCAAACTGACTTGAGGAGAAAATAGCTGACAATCCTCCTCTGTGGACTATCTTTAGGGGGATGCTAACACTAAAGAATCAATCCCAGCTGATTATAAAAATGAGTTATCATGGAACTTCTCTACTTGCACAATTACACCAGTAACGAATCTCTTTCTGGGGTCTTACAATCACCGGAGTCAAACCTGCGGAGGGATCTGTTACAGTGGCTGACTCGATCACTGTACCACTATTATCTGACCTCATTGTGTACTCTGCATTCAGCTGTCTGACTGAAAGACGTGAAACATGAGAAAGCCCAGATTCTGCTGTTGGAACACAAATCAGAAACTAAACTTAAAAAAAAAAAAACACTGAAGCACGCTGGATATTATTTTTGCTTCTTGTTGTCTCATCCCCTGATGTTGGAGTGAGTGAGTGTGTGTGTCGCGTGAATGTGCATGTGTTTTACTTGCGCTGTACAGGTGAGCTAAAATGTCACCGTACTCGTTCTGTATTTTCAGCGCTGCTTCAGGGCATATGAAAAGATCTCATTTATGTTTTTGTAATCTGTAGTTTGTATGAAAAAAAAGAACACCTCTATGTATCGCATTAATATTTGCATCATTTTTATGGTAATCAGTTTTGCATTCAATGGACATGGCCTTTGATTCCATTGCTATGCGTCTGCTTGGTACACTTTCTTGGTACAGTACAAGTCAGTATGGAAGAAAAAACTCAATAAATGTATGAAATAATTGTTGGGTATGTATGTTACATACGTGTCCCATTGTGAGTTCATGCCTTCTGTGCCTCTGAGGTGCTTTGTCAGCAAGATTATGAAGAAAAACTACAAAGCTCAAAATTTGGGAATTTTTGGAGAAAATGGGCAACGTTGGAACCCATGAAATGTTAATAAAATCAGCATAATACCCCATTTATTACCACTGACATGAAAACAAGAACATAATCTTCAAAATGCCTTTATTGTTTTAAAAAAGCTCTTCCTCACACAATTTTTGAACATTTTTTTAGTGTAGAATTGATACAGTGTTGGTTGCTGTCAACAAGGCCAATGTCTCATGATACTGATACTCTGCTGACATACTGGTGCTCAGCATTAAGAAATGTGTTTTTTATAGCTCACTGTTGTCAGGTTGCTTAAAATAGTCCCATTAATTATGATTGGAGCTCCGATTGTATTATTTCTGTGATGGGAATTGGCATATTAGTTGCATAGAAGACACAAATCTAATGTGGGTTGCGTCAGGAAGGGCATCCGGTGTAAAAAATCTGCCAAATCAAATCAGCGGAGCTACCCGCTGTAGCGACCCCTTGTGAATGAGGGAGGACCCGAAAGTGTCTTTTTTGTACGCTTGGAATAAAACAGTGACAGCAGGACTGCAGCTGCATGTGAAACCCTTCTGTGTCCTGGATGCAAATGAAATTAGCGGAGATATGAAGAAATAACAGGATTTTTGCACCTCTGTCAACAAACCCTCCTAATTCGCACCGGGTGATGCGCAGAAGCCGACACACAAGGTAGTCATGTCATCTCTCTCACTTGTTTACCTCGCCTCTCTTCTCCGCCGTCTGCTCAAAGCGCCCTAGCAACTGCAGCATCAGCATGAGCAGCGCAGCGCTGGTACGCTACGTCAGAGCGTTCCCTGTGCTTCGTTAGGTCAGCCGTCAGCAGGCAGGACTCTAACGGAAATCGACCGCCGCGCCTTCAAAATAAAGTCGCAAACGCGTTTTAATGTGATTATTATTGTGATAAGAAATTAAATGTTGAATAGGGAGCGCGGGCTTTTACTGTTGACATTTTAAACATTGCGTTCATCTGCTTTATATTGCTTCATGATGAACATACTTATTTGAGAAAATTTGGTTAAAAGATAACTTGTAGGCATTATTACGATTGCAGGTTGGCGGTTATTAATATAGGATTTCTACAAGACAGTAGTTTTAGATGTCTGTGATACCTATGGAGAGCTGTGGCTGCCAGCTGGATCTCAGTTGTACTGATTAGATTCCCGCCAGCGTGCAAACTTTGATTTGAAAATAATAACCGGAAGTATTGTTTATACCGGATGACTTCACATTACTTTGATCCCATCTCCTGTAGTGTCAGTGGAGTCTAGCCCAGCATCACCGCCTTCTTCTTTCTATCCCTTCTGAATGTTCTATCACTGTCTTGTTTTTGTTTGTTTTTTGTTTGTTTGTTTAGGGGGTTTTTTGTTTGTTTTTCCTGCACATCAAAATCTCTGTCAGGCACACGACGCATCCTTCCTCAGTTTTTTTAAAGGTTTCGGTAGACGCTTGAAGCTGTCGCGTTGCTTCAGCCGGGAGAGAAAAACATCCATCCACGACGTCGAGGAGGCAGGGTGCGAACACAGCAACGCCCATTTTGACAGCAACGGTATCATTACGGTCCTCACGAAGACCATTTTTCTTTTTCTGTATCTGCCTGTTTATATCTGAGAGTACTTTCCTCGCTTCCAATCTGCACCCCGGTCATTCTGCCCTGCCTTTTCCCACCAGCTCTTTAGCATCTTCGAGCAGCGGCAACAGGGGCTGGGGCTGCCGAAGCGCTCCATGCCCCTTTGCATGCAGTGCACCTAGACTGCATTTTGCAGGTGAGCGTGTTTTTCCATACACAATGCCAGGAATGTGCCACACACTAAGCATGGGTTATAATAACAACGTGGAATGTGTTTTGATGATGCAGGTGAAATGTGTGGGGAGGGGTGGCAGTAAACACATTTGGCCTACATTGCACTGTGCAGGCTTTTGCATGGTGATCGAACGTGCAAGGAGCATTTATTTTTCATGTTAAATATGCAGATAAGTTCCCACCTAGGAGTTGTGCATTGTAAATGCTGTCTTTGCATTATCCTGTAAAGGTTCAGTGTTCACAGAGATGGCATGCAGGGTCAACAGTAAGAAGCCAGGCAATGTCAAACATTTAAAAATAAAAGGTCAAATATTCTTCTAGTAGTTGTTTAGGCCATTTTTTAGGCCAGAAAACCTTTAAAATATTGTGACTGTGGCCTTTTTGCCTGCTTTATGACCCATCATTTTGCTGCTGTCTGCTGGCAGTATTACCTTTCTCCTCAACAGATCAAGCCCACTTCTTCTCATGGCTTATTCTGTTTAGACTGATTTCAGACTCTTTTCTAAAATAAATAAATAAAAATTAATTTATTTCCCATTCTGGCAGAAAATTTTTCTGAGTAATATCTCTGATAAGTCCAAGGACCAATATTGGTGTGACACCAACATGCAGCCGGCTGAGCCACTCTCCTACTATCTCTGCTACTACTACTACCAGTGTTACTATAGTGTGCAGTACACTGTACAGGTGATTTTTGGGCACCCGTTGACACAGGAAAAGCAGTCTGAGCATTTCGTTGCCAGACTGCTGATGCTCAAAACCACCGTTTACTTACAAAGACCCCCCCCCCCCCGTTTCCTAGCAACAGCTATATGCACTGGTCAAGGCCCCTGCCAAATTTATCTCAAGGACACACACATTGCCACTCAGCATAGTGTGTTTGTATGTATGGATTCATGTTGCATTCACTTTTTTGCATTATAAGAAAAATTTGATAAGATTCTTTTCCATCCATCAGATCTGAGTCTGCGGTGTGGAAATCGTGAACTCTCGGACAGGGCTTCACTAAGGAGGTGACACCCAAGATTAAATGTGTTTCAGTGCTGTTTGTTTTTCTGGAAACTTCACGTAGTCAAAGAAGAACATTAAATTTGGTGTGGATCCAAGCACTTTTTTTTAATAATTGCAGAGGCCCTGGCTGAGGACTGCTAGGTCTGTGTGCCTATTCATTATGCCTGATTTGGCTAGAGATAGGGCTGTGCAAATTATCACATTTTATATTAATTACAATTTTGAGTATTAAAACAAAAATTCAGATACATTATTGTGTATTGTGCCACATTCTAATTTGCAAAAAAGCGTGTTTCGTGTTTTGCCCCCATAAAAGTCAAAATTCCTTCCACTCCAGACTGTAAAAAGTTGTTTAATTATTCAGTTGAAATATGGTTAAAGTTCATGGAAATCCACAAAAAATTTTTTTTCCTTTTTTTATTGAATAATTCCATTATGTAAATAATCATGATCTCAGTATTGATCAAAATCATTGTGATTGTGATTTTTTTTCCATAATCAAGCCTACCCACCATCTGCCACATTAAGGTGTCGAAAATGTAATTCATTAGATTGTTACAGGCACTGTGAAGAATACAAAGCTTTCTCTGTTCTGATGGCTTTAAAAAAAACCTCAGATTTGCGTTCTTAATGTTCTTAATTCTGTACCAGCGTACCAAAAAAAAAAAAAAAGATGAGCAGAATCACAATAAGTGGTGTTACTGGCCAGGTTGTAATAAATTGACCATAGTATGTATACCAGATTCTTCCAATACACCATCTTAGGAGTTGTGCAGTTCATTGATGGTGCAGGTACCCTGCAGGGACCCATGGGTGTCAGTGGCCCAGTGCAAAACCTGCCACTGCAACTCTGAATAACAGTCAGTTAGGTACCTCCAGCATGCTCTGCTTTAAGGTGTTTTAATGCCATTAACTGGGGGGGCTGTTTGAGATTTAGCTGTTGGCCTATCCGCTCTGCCCAGCATGGGACTGATTAACATCAATCCGGCCACACACACACACACACACAAATCTACATACACATAGACCTAGACAGACACAGTGAGCTTATCCTGCAGGCCAGCTTAATGTCTGGTGATTTGTTGACGCGTTTACCATGTGTTTACATCAAACTCATCTCCTGCTTTCCCTCCTCCTTTTCAGACTGTATCCGTGGCCTTAACCTCCTACATCTCTCCTTTGGTTGCCCTCCACATCCTCTGGCATCCCCCCTCCCCTCTGTCTGAGTACTTTGTTCCTCATTCTCCTCCCGGGCTCCCGCCATCGCGTCCAGCTGTGGCCCTCACAGGGCACGCTTGCTGGCTCTCACCTGACAGGTCCCTGGCCTCAGGACGGCAGCCAGCAACAACACGTTCCCTACATGAGGGACAAAGCGACGCAGGTGAGTACAGTGGGCTGTTTGTGTGTGTAGGTTGTTAAATTAGGGGCTGCATAAAGTTAAAGTTTTTTGTATATGCACAGGCCAAAATCAAAAGCTAGTATAAAACTAGTATAAGACAAATATAAAACTATTATTGCTACTACTAGGAGAGGAAAAACCCAAAACGTTTAATGTGTCATAACTTAAAAATGCTAGATTATAAAACAAGAGTCTTAAAATTTACCATGAAAAATGTTTGGGGTTTTTTTGTCTGAATTGTATTTTTGTGTGGAAAAAAGGTTCAGCAAAGGTAATCACATTACCCGCCAATGATGCTTGAGAAGAATGTGAGATTACTGTAACTGTACTGGTCAAAAAAAAAAAATAACTATAAACTCTAGGATTCCTGTAATATCCCTGAACTATCTTTTAACTGGAAGAAACCTCCGGCAGAGCCATCTGCCATTAACAACTGGAGGTGAGAGGAGGGAGACAGGACAAGAAGCCCTGGCGTCCATTATGCTGTCTGTAGCATCCTTCAGCATGACCGGTTTGGTGGTGGGTCAGCAATGATTTGGGGTAGCATATCTGTGGAGGGACACACAAACCTCTGCAGGCTAGGCAGTGGCACAATACCAAATGAATATCATCATTTGGTATTGGGATAAAATCCTTGGACCCAATAGCAGACGCCATGCTGGCACAGTAGGTCCTGGGTTGCACCTGGTATACAGCAGTAGCAGTGTAGCAGTACACCCCCTCAGGCTGTTCCTGGAGGATGGAGGAATTGATACATGCACTTGCCTGCCAGTAAATCCATAAGTACACCTCTGGGGCATTGTTTTAATCCACCTGACACTGCCTGAATGCACCCCAGACTGTCCAGGAGCTCAGTGATGCCCTGGTCCAGATCTGGGAGGAAATCCCCCAGGACACCATACATTGTCTCATTAGGAGCATACCCTGACGTATCATTATTTCACTTTGATTTGAATTCAGCCCTCTGTAGGTTGATAATTTTCATTATTTGCCTGTGAGTTCCTTGTATTTGGTCCTCTATATCTCAAACACCTCTCCCATCCGGTCTTCCCATGGTACACTCAATTGCAGCAGGACCACCTTGTCTGCCAGGAGCCCCCCTGTGTGTAGCAGTGTTGCAGCAGTGTTGTAGCTTGTCTCCAGCCTTGATAAAAGCAATGGAGCCTTCTGCTGAGAGACCCCTCTGCTGACAGCCTCTGCAATAATTCCTAACACCTGCTTGTTGCATCACCAATCGTGGCCCTCTCCCAGAGCATTTGGGAAACAGCTTAAGATGTGTTCTAGTGATCGTCTTCCCTGGCAAAGTGGGCATGTGGCCATTCTGCAAGACTCCAGGAGAAGAGGTTGGTTGGGTTGGGGAGGACATCATAGACTGACTGGCTATTCCTATCCTTATATCTGGTATGGCTCAGCTGTAACCACAAGATCTTGCTTACTCCCATCGAGTCCATGCCCTTTGCTGTTGCATCCTAACCATCCTGCTAGCTCGGGTTTCCTCCATCCCTGCTTGGATCTCTTCCGGGTCCAACTGGCTTCTTTTCTTTTCCTGGGGCTTATTGCAAAGTCCTGCTCATCCTGCTCCAACTGTCCCCACCACCAAACTGTGCCACAGCTGCCCTTCTTGACTGGTCAACAGCCTCTTGCCCTACACTTCCTGCCTGTCCTGGCCTTGCTGGAGTCTTCTGTACAGCAGCAGCTTTATTGCCTAGGAAACAATGAATTCTTCTGACAGGCTGCTGAAGGGGAGTTCTTCTCCCCATATGAAGCCATGCTGCTTAGGCTGCAATAAAGGTCCAACCACCTACACAGGAAATGGAAAAGGGGAAAGTTTTGAGAGCAAGATTTCCTCTCAGAAAAAACCCACGATGGTCAGTGGGACACCATAAACCAGCAATGACCAGAAGAGTCGTGGCAACTATGCCGGCTTCTTGAAGTATGGCTGTGCCCCTCAGTGTGTTTTTGAAGACTTTCCCCTTTTTTCACCATTATTAAATGAAACATCAAACAAACTATGCTGCACATATCCTGTAAGTCAGTTATATAAATGAGGAATTATAGTAGCCCGAGAATAGAGCCTTGGGGCACATCACATTTTAATAGTGTTTTGAGAAGTGCAACCAAGAATTCTAAATGTGCTGTGTTTTGTATTTTTAAAAGGAGGAAATAAGATATCCAAAGCCATATTAAAAATATATATCTGTTTAGAAGGTTAAGACAGATTGCAGACTGTTGCATCATCATGCTGTTTTGCCCACAACAGCTGGGATTAAGAACACTCAGCTCTAAGAGTACCTGGAAGATAGTTCTTTGCCAGCAGCTAAAGATAATGCCAAATAAATGTTTCTATATACTGAGGAGCCACTGAGGCTCATTAGGAACTACCATTTATACAGCAGGTTGGCATCAGAATGGCATATTGTGTATTGATTTATTTTAGCTGATTGCTAAAAGAAATCAATACACACTAACACAAAATAATTATGTTTATTGACAGATGTTAATAGTGGCCTTGTAATTAAATAAAATCATGGATTACTTGAATTATTTATGAATTGGCAAATGTTTTGGTTTTGCCTTGAATTTTTTTTCCTACATGACTCTTATTTGGTAGTTTGTGTGTTTTAAGCTTTAGGTCTAAACAGTGTGTATGTGCATCTGTCTGTGTTAGACCCCCAGGGCCTGGGCAGATGAGAGGAGGAGGGGCTCTCACAAACGCTCGGCTTCCTGTGGGAGCACCGACCAGCTCAAGGAGGTCACATTCTTACCTGATTTCAGGCTCAAATAAACAACAAATTACACTCTTTGCCTTGCACACCAAATCTGCTTTTTGAACATAATGAACCACTTGTTGCCCACTTGCCACCATTAACATTAATGTCTGTATTCATCTCCAGATTGCCAAATTGCGTCAGCAGCTACAGCGCAGCAAACGAAGCAGCCGCCATCGGAGGGATAAAGAGCGCAAGTCCCCTTTCAATGGCAGCCATACAATCATCCAGTCGCAGGTGACTAATAGTGACAGTGTGCAGGTAGGAGAAGGATTGTGTAGCTCTCTTAGAGGAACTAGGTTGGGTCCCTTATCTGGGGTTTTGAGGACGTTCCACTTTTCTTGATGTCCTTATTTAGCGCTTGTGTATGCGCGCATGTGCATCTCCCGGTAGGTTGGGTGCATATGATGTACTAGATACACATGCTTGCAGTGGCCATGTCATGCTACCAGGGTTGGCAGCAGACCATGTGAACTAGATGGGCAACCAACTTTGAAAAATTTAAAAATAAATAATTAAAAATATTATTTGTCTTAGAGGAGCGAGAGGAGAGACATTTTCTCTAGGGACAACAGTGGATCAGTGAGGGCAGTTGACTGTGAGCACAAAATATCCTCAAGACATTTCAATTCCATTTGTTTTGCAATTTTTGATTAGGATTATGCTGTAAAACTAGCTGCACAAGCTGATGAATTTACCTCTTTTTAGTTTCAAAGAGACATGAGGGGCACTTCTCCTCATGTCTGAGCTGCATAAGCCCGTCCGCTCAGTGGCCTCCTCAGTCATGCTGGTTACCACGATTGTTGCAGAAGCACAAAACTACTGTGAACCGAATAATTAAATCAAGCTTGCACTGCAATAACTTGTCGGCAACAAGGAATTTTAAGTTTTTCATTACCAAATTGTATGAATTAGTGTTGAGCTGAGTGGGAACAGTGACTATTGAGCAGCCTGGACCTCTGAGGGCTGCCCATAATGCTGCAGCATGAGTGGCAGCAGGGCCACTCATGAGTTCTGTTGGAGTGCAGCTGTCCAGCTTTCTGGATATCCTCATGAGACAAAGAGAATGAAGGCCTGGCTCGGATAATGTGCAGCTTCATTCACATGTTCATTCACTGCTATATCAAGCATGATCACATTATCTACCAGTCCTTGTCCTTACATAGTACTAAAAATGGACATAAGTAGCTCACAGAAGCTCTTGCTTGCTCCCCCAGTCCTCAGATTAACTGATGAACCCAAGCAGAACAATTTTCCTCATTTAGTCAATATGGTTTTATTGTGTACAAGTCCAGCAGTTCTGCAGGTTGCTTAGAGTTCCATTTCAATCTGGGTTGCAGAAATAACTTCCCATTCCATCTCATGTTAGTCTTAATCCAAGACAATCATTTAAAATATATAATCAGATGCACAATTTGTATTAATTACAGTCTGTGTCATGTTTTTGCAGTCGCCTATGCCCAAGACCATTCTGATACCCATCCCTATATCCAAGTCATCAGCCCCTCGTTTCCGCAACAGTGTGGAGGGCCTCAACCAGGAGATTGAACGCATCATCATCCGTGACACCCCCGAGAAGGAAGAGACCATAGTTGTGAGTTCCAGTGAATAAGATAAGATAAACTTTAGTGATCTCACAGCGGGGAAATTTGTGCATTAGAGAAGCTCAGTACAGACAAGAATGAAAAGATGAATAAAATAAGACAAATTAAATAAAATGGAATAGAAGAACATTGTATACATAAAATATATAACAACAATACACATATACATATGCACGCGTACATCAAAAACACTATATACAGATATCAGAACCACTATATACATACATTAATGTGCTCCCAATTTGTAGTGTTACATGTTGTTTTCTTCCTTAACAAAAGTTGTAAGGTTGGGGATTAAGCCCCCTGTACAATAATGCTGGTGTGTGTGTGTGTGTGTGTGTGTGTGTGTGTGTGTGTGTGTGTGTGTGTGTGTGTGTGTGTGTGTGTGCACGCAACAGCCACAAGATGTCCCTGATGGGCACCGTGCACCCCCACCTGTCCCTCTACAGCGCAGTAGCAGCACCCGCAGCATCGACACACAAACTCCGTCAGGCGGGGGCCTGAGTGGTAACCATAGCAACTGCAGTAGCCGTCCTGACTCCATCTCACCCTCCTACCTCACTGTCCTCAATGACATGGGTGGAGGCAGCCCCTATGAGGACAAAGGTGATTAACACACACACACACGCACACACACGCACACACACACACACACACACACACACACACACACAGACAAGATTCAAAGCCAGGTGCCCAGCAGTGTAAGCTCAATGTGTTGCTAACCTGCCTTCTCTCCTGTTCTCAGAGCTGGGCCCCTGCTCCCCGCTACCCAAATACGCTGCCTCTCCCAGACCCAACAACAGCTACATGTTCAAGAGAGAACCTCCAGAGGGCTGCGAGAAAGTCAAAGTATTCGAGGAGTCCATGTGAGTAGAAAGCCAAGTGAGGGCCAGGAGGTGTAAACACAGTGGGTTGGAGACTAGCTGGAATTAGCTGAGAGGGGGCAAAGGTCAAAAATCGAGCTAAAAGTGAGGAAATACTAAACATAAGCAGCACTCCTGATGAATTATTATGGTCTATGCCATGTAACTCCTGTACCAGCAAACAGGTTAGCAATCAGATTAAAAGTAGATAATGTAACAGTTTTGTAATTATACATTATTTCGATTTCTTATAGTAAAATATAAATATATCTGATTATCAAGTGTGTGTGTGTGTGTGTGTGAGAGAGAGAGAGAGAATACCTTACTATATCTGTCCACTGTAGAGTTACAGTGTTGTCTAAAAACCATTAACTGGCATTACAGTAATGTTGCCCTATTATTTTCACTCAGTCCCACATAAACAGTTCTGCTGCTACAAATACAGATTGATACGCAGCAGAAAATAGTCCCCAAGAAACACCCATTTTCCACCAAATCTAAGCTGTAAATTATGATGAGCTTGTATACTAAAGAGAGGTTGAAATGTAGGCTAAATGTGTCTCTGCATGTGTTTCCAGGCCCAAGCCTCTGCAGGAGATCCCTCCCTTTCTGTGTCCCGACCGCAACAAGGTCAACTTCATTCCCAACAGCGGCTCTGCCTTCTGCCTTGTCAGCATCCTTAAGCCCTTACTTCCTGCCCCGGACCTCAACTTTCGCCCCGGGGTGGGCCTGCAAAGCCTGTCCCCATCCCTGGTGCCTCTGTCCACCCAGCCCTGCCTCCTGGAGGAGCCCGAGAGTTTCTGATGGCGCCCTGCAGCCTTTCAGTCCACACACACACACACACATACCCTTCCTCTCCTCTAAAACAACCCCCCCACTACCACCACCACCACCACCACCAAAATCAGAAAACATTTGAGGAAACAACCCTTCTGCTCTAAAAACTGCCTTCAGCATGCCAGCTAAGCTCTCTCTGATGTCCTTATCTTGTTGAAAAAGCGCTTCCCACTGCCTCTCCTCCTCAGACAACTACGATGTGAGAGTCCTGCAGGCCTGAGCAGGCATCTGCAACTAACATTTCATCGCTTTCTTCTATCTTTAGTGCTGGTTATTGTTACTGTTTTTTGGGAGGAAAAGGGCGGAAGGACAGACTCTTTTATTTCATCGTATTATACCATGGCGCCTTTCCACGGACATATCTTTTTTTCTATCTGTAGATATTTCTCTTGATATGAAATATGCCTTCCATGATAAGAAAAAAAAAGGCTGCTGGTTTCCTTAGTGACCAAGCGTTTGACCACAGAGGCTAATTTTGGTGCTGCCAGAAAATACCGTAGCAAAACTTGAAGGGTCGTGAAATAGAGAAGTTAAAAATGTGCCTGATATTTTTGATTGATCGGTTTCCCTAAACCATCATAGTGCTCTGATGAGACATCTTTGCACTATCGTGGCCATAATTCATCGAGAAAGGCTGAGCCAGCTAGGAAAAGAAACCACTAAGATGTGCCACGTCCACACCTGGAAACAGTAAATACTGTATTTGGACCACCTGTAAACCAAATCCAGACATCTGTTTTGTACTTTTATTAGCTGTTGGCTCTAAACGGGTACAAACTGGTGCCTTTGTTACTCTAACTGGTAGCAGTGAAGTGGTCCCGTGCCGGGCAGTGTGTATCAATGGGAAACCCAGGCCAGGGCTAAGTGTGCAGCGTGTTCAGCCTCCTTCCCAAGCACCAGCCTTTGCTCACAGCGTCCCTTTTTTAACTCCACCATATTTATTGCTCCCTTCTCCTGCTCTTTCTCTCCCCCCCCCCCAACTCTCAGTGTAATGCTAATTTCCATCTGACTTGCTAAGCTTGTGTTAAAATGTGTCCAGTAGGCCCCCTCTTCCCTGCAGGACGGGCTCCCTCTCTGACGTGCAGGGCCGAGTGCATGGAGATGTTGGTGAACCTGAGTTCTACACAACAGACTGGTAGATGGGGTCGTACAAATTAGATATAGCCAACCTCACTTTCCTTGAGACCCCGCTGAATGTATGGCTTGATTTTTTATTTATTTATTTTTTTAACCGTTTCTTCTTTCCTAATTTACAGGTCAACTGTAACAAAGCATTTGCCACTGAGTGCAACCTTAAAATCCCAGAACATGTTTCTTTAAAACATGAAGTCAGTGTTATTTTATGTAAAAGGTATCAAATTATGATGTCTAATATTTGCATGTTAGGTAGTTATATATTAGCTAATTAGTCCCCTCAAGCTCTACAGAGCATTTTGGCCATTTACAGGTAATTGTTTGAATTTTACAACTTAAAGACTCTAGTGGTCTCTCTTTACGAGCTAAAAAAGACCGTTCCCTCAGAAGTTGGTAGAGATCAAAATTAAAGGTAAATGTTGAAGCAAATGTGACACAAACATGCCAGATGAACAATACTGTTGCTCTGACTGTTCACAGCTTGTCTCCAAATGACCAAATAGAATTTATTGCAGCTTTAAAAAGAAAATAGATTTATATCATCGGAGCTGAGGTTTGTAAAAAATAAACGTGTGGTTCGATCAGATGTAACTGTAGACAGTAAAACATGGATGCAGCCACTGTGATGTCACCCATTGGTGTTTTTGCCGGTGCCAGCGCGACGTTTTAACACATGTGACCAGCAAGGGCCTGATCTGAGAAACCGCTCACTCATAGAATAGAATAGCCTTTTCTTGTTATTGTACATGGTACAATGAAATTGCGCTATCATTGGCTAATGACAGGAGTGCATTCTGGACTTCCTGCTTTCTTTTTTTTTTTTACTTTGTGTTTTATTCAGTAAGATCTGAAAATGGTGACCACTCCGTTAAAGTAATCAGGAAAGTTTTTAACAGATAGTTGTGGGTTATTTTCCCAGACTTTTGCGATCACAGGCCCTGCTGGTCATTAAGGAAAATGCTGTTTTAAGGCTTCACTGCGTCCATTTTTTTGTTTGTGGTTGCGTCTGATTGGTGCACAGAAGTCAAGTCTGTGACATGATATTCACAGTTTGGCCACAACCATTTCAAACCAGTGAGAAAATATACGAGTGGAATAACCAAAATAGCTCTTCACTGTGGGGCACCATTTTCAAGCCCCTTTGAAATATTTTGTTCATTATAATGGGAAATGTCTCCATCCTCCTCTATGGTTGCTCTCATTTTAAGGATCATGTCATTACCTCGATGAGCACTCTGTGTTTCACTACAGCGAGCTGCATGGAAGACGTATGAAGACAAAGCTGTGGTCTTGTGCAGTTGATGGGTTGCCAGCCTCTCCTTGCCTCAGCCCATCCTCTTGTATTCTTGTATATGTCCACTACTCAACTGTGCCTGCTATGGTAGGATAGGAATGTACCAGGTTTGTAAATATAGAGGCACGCTGTATTTATCGGCTGACAAAGATATGTATCAGAATGAGTCACAAGTGTATGACTCCCCTCATCCCCCCCCCCTTCCTCCACTAAGTACTGTGAATTCCTGCATCTCATTATTGTGAATAATTTGTGTATTTATTTATCAGACAGGAGTGTAACTGGGTCCTGAACAGATTTTTGTCATCCATCTCAGGTTGTAGTGCATAGGAAACAAGATATTCAAACTTCTCAGTGCGCACTAACAAGTTTACTGAACAGAGAGCAAACCAACAGCTGCTATTTATGTAGCCTCACGCAGTGGAGACCCTGAATTACTTTAACTCTGTAGCAGAGCTGAAGCAGAGAGAAGTGTGGATGTCATTTTTTCAGTGACCTGATTTGGAATTTGGAAGTATTAATGAAAATAATTATGTAACAAAAAAAAAAGTGTTTTAACTATGAACAAAAATGGAGTTCTGTTCCAAGGCGAGAGATCCACTTGCTGAAAAACAATCACACCAACATGTTCTCTTTTGTCTTTTTCAGACATCTGTTTACAGGAAAAAAAACAGGAGTGTGAAAATACAGATTTATTCCCAAATTTTATGAGTATTGGAATGAAGCTCGATCCAAGAAAAACAACACGCCAGTTTTTTGTTTGCTTGTCCCGTTTATTGGAAACAGAACTGCCAAGTTTTCATCTGTTAAATTCTTTTGAGTGAAATAAAAAGGAATAGTTAAATAAAGCATCTGTGATTGATTTGAGAAATACATTCTTTTACTCAAAGTTAGTAAATCAAGAGTCAGCGGTGTACACCAGCAGTTCCCGTCGCCTCTGAGCTCCGGTTGGAGCGTCAAGAGTTCCTTCTTTCCTCCCAGCGTCATTCAGTCACAAACAAAACAAGAGAACTTGAACTGTAGTTGCTGAGTAGTAGTGAGGTTTGTTTGCAACCCAAAAAGCTGAGATAATATTGTGCAGCTGGTATTAAGTCATTTTCTGAGTTGCTCAATTTTCCATAATGCACTCTGATCAAATGAGTATTGTTGTACAGGCACACAAATGCAACTAAGGATTTGGTTTCACTTTGTGCATGTAGACAGAATATTTACATGATAACTCTTCATTTATCTGTATATTTTCCATAAAATCCATTTTAGAAACACAGCTCAGCACCTTCTTTATCCCTAAATCAATTTTTACACGTTTCTGCAGTTTTTCACACTCAAAAAGAAGCACAATCATTGGGAACTAAATCCACATCATTTTGTTAAATATGTGACGTAACGGCTCTCCAGTGTCGATGCTTTCACATAACCCCATCCATTTGTGTATTCTCAAAATACACACCCCACAAAGCTCGAGTCATTTACAGTGTTACTTTAGTGTTGCCTTTCTTTTTATCTTTACAGTATACTGCACAACAAAAGCATCTGTGTCCAGTGATCGTGCTGTAATTACTATCAGTACATATTTATGCACCACATTTGTAGGACTTCAATAACGCCCACAAAGCAAGAAAAATCCCACATCCAACATTTCCTTAAGAGAAAAGAAGAAAAGAAATCCAGAATTTTCTTGGCCTTGGATTTGTGATTGTGAAACGACATCAATCATTACCCAGTCAGGGACAGATGAACTTTTTGGATAAAAATTTTGGAGTGTCACAGATCCCTCTATGTTCGTAGATAAATGTGGGCTTTACACAATTAGAAAAACTCCCGTTCAGAAAAGTGGACAACTTATAACAGAAATCAATCAGTATAACCTTACTTTTAAAAAGAGAAAAATCAAACTAATGGAGACTTTACAATCCAGAGTTTCTCCAGCAGTCTGTATCATACCCATCACCAGAATCATGAGTTATAAACTGAGCATGTAGGGATTACAAGGTCGCTCTCTCCCAGTACTCTAGCTGACTTTAGCAGTTTTTCTCTGTCATGAACTGATTTAGTTCAGACTTATTTAAATATGTGGATTAAAAAAAACGAAAAAAACAGATGATTGCCGACTTAATAACTAGAATCAGCCTTAAGTGTGGCGGCATCGTAGTGTAGCAGTTAACACATTCACCCAACACATGAAAGATCCCGGATTCAAGACTTGAAGAAGACGCAAACACCAGGAAGGGTATCCGGCATGGAAATCTGTGCCAAATTAAATATGCAGATCCACCTGGAATAAGGAGGCAGCCAGAAGATGAATTAGTATCCGCTGCTGTATCTGCTGTAGTGCTCAGATATAGCTGTGTAGTCATCAGTCTCTATAATTTTAGCTTTGGAGTTTGCTGTCGCTATGACATTATTATTCATTTCTATGACACTGGCTGTGCAGTTAGACAAAACCAAGAAATAAGTCTTACTTTATGATACAGACTTCTGGTGCAACTTGAATATACACTATATGAAATAGTGTAAAAATCATAATATACCCTATATTGAAACATTGTGGGTCCCTTGTTTTGTGTACACACAGCAAACACACACATAAAAACATTCAAAAATAAACATGGAGCCCAAACACTCTCTTTGCCTGACAGAAACTATAATAATGAGTAAAACAAACATGAGGTTTGCTGTGTATGACTCAGTGGCTTCACGGGTTGTGTTAACAGTCTTATAAAGCGCTGCAAAGAACTGACAATGTTTTGTGTTTCCTTTGAAACACTGTCTCCTAGTTTAACACTAATATTCGCCTGTATTTGTACACATCTCCTGGAGACAGAAAAGTAGGTGCATGTGTTTTTCCACTGTTCATGTTTGTTTACTTGGTTGATGACATGAAGTTGCAGAGAATCCTTGTGGAGAGAACACACACACACACACACACACACACAGGCGTTGAGCAGCTCATCCGCGGACCGCCCAATGGCATCAGGGTTGGAAAGAGGGTCAAGGTCTGCAAACAGGTTGAACCAGGCAGACATGTCTTTGGATCCCCCGGGGGCAGCTGCATACACACATGGATTTGACACCGTTACTTAAACTAGCAGTTTCAGAGCTGGTGAACACTTAACCATGTGGTGAACACTGAAAGCGAGCCAGCGTGAACACCAGGACCCGCAAGATTGAAGTCTGGATCAAGAGTTTCTTGATCCAGACTTCCTAGACCTGCTTCCTAGAATCGGGCCC
>VUQK01040137.1:0-10298 GCA_015106715.1 Bujurquina vittata
GGGTCTTTACCTACAACACAAAGTGCCTTGATGTGACTGATTGTTGTGACTTGGCGTTTTATAAATAAAATTGAACTGAATTAATGATATCCCATGGATTCTGGTCACTGTATGTTTGATTTTAGTACAAACAAAATGGGTGGCATCAAAATCATTTGAAAAATGGACTGGTACTTATATTGTGTCTTTATGTGTAGTTGAGCAGTGAAAGTGTGTTCTACTGCAAGTCTAATTCACCAAGTTACACACATGTTCATACAGCACTCTTATCTATGTCTAAGCACTTTCTAATATTCACACAGGGTTCAAGATGCTTGGGCAGGACTGGAGGACCTGACCTTCTGGGTAGGGGATAACTGCTCCAGGTCAGGCTTGCTGACTTACCCAAGCGTCTTAAAAAAAACAACTATGTGATATAATAGTGAGCATAATTAACGAGGTTAATACACAGCTAAAAATGTGGTGGAAACATGGTTGGATTATTTCTGACCATACCTGTGGTCCGAGCTGATCCTCCTGGAGTTCCAGGAAGTGGCAGCACTGCACTCTGGCCAACAGCAGCTCAAAACCAACGAGCATAGCTCTGTCGGGATTAACATCCTCACTGAGCCTGTACTCACTGTAGAAAAGATAAAAGACACAAAGTGATGAGAAGAGCACAATGACCCACACATCACACAGCTAGAATGGCAGGCGAGTTTTTGACCTCTTAATTTGCAATATTGTCTTTGAGCTCCCAGAAATCTGCTTTGATCGGCCATTAAAATGTGAAGGTAACAAAAGCCTTCTCTGATCACATGAAACTTGTTTCCACTTTTACAGGCTCTTTTGTTTGCTGTGTGTTGGATGTTTTATAATCCTTCCTTTGCTATCAAAACTTTATGAATACAATACAAAAACATTCTGGGGCTCAGGCTTATTGTATGTTTACACATGGATCAATAGTTACACTACACTGCCCAAAGTATCCACTCATCTGCCTTCACATGAACCTGAGTGCCATCCATCCTTACTCCACAGGCTTTAATATGATGAGGGCCCTCTGCAGCTATCACAGCTTCAGCTCTTCTGGGAAGGCTTTCCACACGTTTGACTGGAACACCTGGATTCAGTGATGTACATGTCTGAGGGAATACTGTTGGCAGTATGGTGTATACAACAGCTTAATCCTCTAACTGAACACTCAAAGCACTTTCTACTACACACCTGATTCACCTAATCACACACACTCATATCATTGCTTTTTTCTATACCTAAGCACTTGTCTTAGGTATACGCTGATGCACTGGGGGCAACTCAGGTTCTGGTATCTTGCCCAAGAATACATTGACATGCAGACTGGAGCAGCTGGGGATCAATCCACCGACCTTGCGGCTGGTAGGCGACCCGCTCTACCTCCTGAGCCCCAAAGTGTGTATGGTTTATGTTTGTCCTGACAAAGAGACAAGCTAGATGCTGTAGCTGTGAACATTCCTTGTGGCTTAATGTCTACAGGACCTGCTGTAAATGTGGTTGTGGTTCTTACCATTGTTTGGGGTCAGTATGAGGCACATAGCCAATAGAGGCCAGGACGGACTGTATGGTAGAATTGCTGAAAACTGGCTCAAGACAGTAAACAAATGGACCAGTAAATGTCTGAAAGAGATGCACAAAACAAACACAATCGACCTGTTAGTAAAGAAATGATTATAAGGATCACTTAAATGTGGTCATTAAATAACCGTGAGCAGGTTATGACGTAAGCAGAAAACGTCAGAGTTTTGTGTAACAGGAAGTGCGCGCTAATAAGCGGATGTTGAAATGTGTTCCAGCTGTGGCAGTCAGCATGCAGACTGAAACTTTGTGAACACCGTAGACACAGAGCTGGGAAAGCTGACACTGTCCCGGAAGCTTTGTGAAGCCTGTACGTGACATTTACAAGTCTCTGAGTAGGTGCGCGTACTGCAAGTGTGAAGTACCGTTCAGGACTACTGTACAGGAGACACGGAGGCCGAAAGAGAGAAAAGGAGAACAGAAAGAAAGCCTGTTTTAGACGGAGAAACCTTGAGCGTCTTGATCTCTTTCTTCCAGGGCTGGAGAAACAGGTTGACGCACAGAGTTTCCAGCAGTTCGGCGGCTCTAATGAAGGCGGACAGGTGCGTCCTGAAGGCTGCGCCCTGCGCTCCGCAGCCCTCCGTTACAGCCTGGTAAAACGGGAACGCCGTGAAAGTCCCCGTGGCTTCTGCCTCGTTCAGCAGATACTGAGCCGCCTTCTTCAGCAGCCGGGGGTCGCGGCACGGTCCGACCTCTGCGCGCTCCTGAAGGTAACATCTAACGTAATCGTCATAAACGTCCTGGCGGAGAACCGCCTGCTCCCCTGCTCCGGTACCGTCCTTCATGACTGCCACAGCGACAGCACGCCGAATCACTGTCAAACTCCGACGAGGAAGTAAAGCCGCGCAACGACCCAACAAGGAAGTGAAAGTGAGATCAGCGCGGCCGCCGCACCGCGACGCACCGTCTGCCCTGCAAACGCGCACATTCACAACGTAAACCCGCGTCACGCAAAGGGAACAACATGCTGACGCAAGGCACGTCACACGGGACAGGTGTTGCAGCACGTCACACGGGACAGGTGTTGCAGCACGTCACACGGGACAGGTGTTGCAGCACGTCACACGGGACAGGTGTTGCAGCACGTCACACGGGACAGGTGTTACAGCACGTCTGCACAAGCGGCTCCTGCTGAACAGTCACATGTTTGAAAGACTAGTTAAGCGTCGGGATTGCTGTTATATAATGTAAAATCATGTTGAACTCGTTTACTTTATTAAAAAGTCAGATTTCGATATTTTCAAACAAAAAATAATGCTTTCCAAAGCGTAAGCGAGACAACATTTTATTTTGAAAATTCTCACCCGGATGTAATAATTTTCGTTTCCGGGACAGTCGAGCGTGGTCTTCATGCTGGCGGTGGTCAGTGTGTGTCCGCTCACCGTCTCGTAAGCGGCCGTGAGTGTTTGCGTGTGGTCGTCCCGGTAAGTGACCGTAAAGTAGCGGTAACGTGTTTGCGTGATGACGCTGACTCCGCGCAGCTGCCGTCGATCCACTTTTCCTCCGTTTGTGTTCGTCCGTCTCTCAGAGCTGTGAGCAGAGCAGGGGGCGAAGCAGACAGTCTGATCATCTTAAATAACGGAGACAACTTAGAAGGAACGCTTTCCTCACAGAGGCCGTGCCTGTCCGTGCCGGGCTCTCACGGGCTCAAACACAGCAAGGATGCTCCTGCTGATCCTCAGCTGGAGCTCTGCTGGCAGGCCTCCTCTCTCCTCTGTCTTCTAGATGAATTTCATACACCGAGACGTGCTTCAGTGTCCCTGAGCGCTGATCCTGTTCATCTGGATGTAGTGAGGAAGTCAAACCGCTGCATCCAGGTGAACACGAGCAGCATCATCAACACATCTTTCAAGATGATGCTGAGGCTGGTTTCCTGGTCACAGGCAGGAGGATGGAGGATGGAGGAGACCCACGCATAGAGTAGAAAGCGCTCTGTAAGAACCAGTCCGTTACTCTCTGTCTGTGGACTGTTACAAAAATGTAAAGCTCTGTTTGTGAGGACGGTTTTACCTGTGGCTCTGAGCAGGTGTGTCAGTTCACCCACTACTGTTAAAAACCACGGATAGAAGAATGCATGCATGACGACTTTGATAAAATCATGTTTAAATGTGCTGTACAGTCAGTGTGATGACAGTGAAGGCATTGCTTTTTCTGCAGTTGTGTTTTGTGACATTGAACAAAAACTGGCTGTAATTTCCCACAGACGAGGTCTCCTTCTGCTCGCCACTCTAAAGCTGGACTCTGCTGGTTACCCTTTTTAATTTCTCCCTCCGGTCCACTAAAGCTGAACGTGTGACCTGCTGCAGGCTCAGAGGAGGCACGACATGAAGGGCCAAAGCAGCCGCTGGGAGGACGGTCGACTCAGATGGAGAGTGGAGCAGGTACGAGTCTGTCCTCGTTCCTGTGTGTTCCTCTGTGTCAGGACGGGATCCTCACGACCGCAGCGCATTACATCCAGTACCAGTATTCTATCTAAAGTTAAAGTAAAGTAAAGTTCAACTCATTGTCATTGTGCACACAACGAAATGAGGGTTTCAGATCACTCATCCAGAGACAAGCATCTGCGGTCATGCAGCCAGAGACCGGCGCTACCGTTAGGCAATGTGGTTTAAGTGTCTTGCCCAATGACACAACGCAGGGCAGGGACAGGGCTCAAACCTGCAACCTTCTGGCTGAAAGGCAAGCGCCTACCCACTGCCACTCATCTAGCACGTTGCAGTAATCACATTACATTTTTCTGAAATCCAGTAATAAAACTCAATCAGTACGAGTTCTTTGATTGGATGCTGGATAGAAAGAATCACTCTAACCAGTCCAATCAGTGTGTGCGTGTGTGTGTATGTCACTGCTCCTAACATGACATCTGCACAGACAATCAAATTACCACCATCCTGTTAAAGCCTCTGACCCACTGCAGCTCCATTTCCACCTGTGTCTGTGGTAGAATGACTGACACACTCTCTGGGCTGGTTTTCAGCAGCTTTGTTGCCAGCAGTGTGCTAATACTAAAATCCTAAATGAATGGTCTTGTGTGTCCTCATTAGGATAGGCATGCATCTCAGGCTGTGACAGGGTAATGCAACAGTATTGTAGCAAGCAGTGTGGCTGTATCACAGGAGGCAGAGCAGGTCACCTACTGGAGTTCACAGCTGCAGCTGATCCAAAACGCCGCTGCTCGTGTTCTCACCATGACAAAAAAGATAGAGCACATGACTGCACAAACATGACACACATGACTGTGTGATGATTTTATGTTTGATGATTTGTTGTGTACTAAATTGATGTTTTGATGCTTTTCATGATTTTATTGCACATCTGTCTGATTATTTTATGATGTAAAGCACTTTGAATTGCCTTGCCGCTGAAATGTGCTATACAAATAAATTTTTACTTACTTACTTACTTAATCAGAAGGTTGGCGGTTCGATGCCTGGCTGCTGCAGTCTGCATGCCAAAGTATTGTTGGGAATGATGATGAGCCCCGAGTTGCTCTCTGATGTGTGAATGTTGGAGAGACACAGAATGGTTGGATGTGAACAGGTGAACGAGGCATGTTGTAGAGCAGAAAAACACTCTGTAAGAACCAGTGCATTTACCAGGAAATACCTAAGTAATGTGTTTGGGTGTGTAATAACCCAAACACTGCTTAATACATCAAGAGTTTGACAAAACTCTCAATGTTCCATAAATGTAACACCCGAGTCTGCTCTTGGTCTTCCATAAATTCCTTGATATTCCACAATGTTTCCTCATGATTTTCTTTGTTTACATGTGATCCATTGTCTTTTTCAGTATCTGGCCTCAGTCAGCACTGAATATGTGGATCTGTCAGCGATGGCCCTGGAGCTTCAGAAAATATACAGGTCAGTGATTTGTTCTGGCTAATGCGAACACTTTGCTCTACTCCAGCTGTTGCAGCAGGAATGAGCTGCACGTTTCAGTGAAGGGCCACCTGAACAGAACCACTTTCTTATCCAATATTATTTTCCTTTACCTTCAAGGTTGGATCATCTGTTGGCATAGAACTGAGTTTAACTGCAGAGCAAATTACAGCCCCCAAAATTGGTATACATTTGAATCAGCACAAAATCTGTGCATTATGAATCTCAGGTTCCCCACTTTTGGTATTAGCCGAGTGATGGACAGCTGCATTTTACTAACAGCCTTGTGTGGTGATACCAGTGTGCTGTGTCTTTAGGATGGATTATGGCAGAAGAAACAAGGCAGCCTTCAGGATTCAGGTGGCGAAAGGTAAGACAGGTGTTCCTGCTGGGGTTCCACCTGTTTGGTCATGTCTTGATTGGTAATGAAGAACAAAGAGTGATGACTTATTCGACTGTAGCAGTAGGTTAGTTCATGTGTTTAAAGGAGATCATTTTAATCTGTAACTTGCATTAGTTTTTCCATCATAGTAGAATTCTCGTTATGTAATGACATGAAGAAGGAGCATGTTTGAAGATGAGCTCTCCGGCCTTGTGTGCATCCATTACAGCCTAATGATTATGTGCTTTTTTTAATGCACTGCTTTTAGTGTATGAAGCAGTCATGAAGGCCTCTGGGCTTGATGACCTGGAGAGCAAACACCTGGCTAAGAAAGCCAAGCACAACCACAATGGCACTGGGTAAGGACCCCCTGTGCTTGCTGCTTGGTTTGGACTAGTGTAGCGGTGTTGCACCCCAGGACTCTAACCTGCTCTTCTGTGTCTGTGCTGTCATATAAACTTGTGTTCACAGTGATGAAAGCAGCAGCTCAGAGGAGGCCTCTGACAGTAATGACCACGCTGTGGAAAGCACTGTAAGCAGGGAAACTGAATCATAGTGTGTGTGAGTGTGAGTGTGTTGGGATTGGTCCACTGTAAATGCAAACAATATGGTAAGGCTTTGGGCCATGATGTGTCGCTTGATAACCTGTGTTTGTGTGGTTTAGCACTGACCTTTTAACAGTGACACTTCACAATTTATATGGCTGCTTTTTGACATCCACAGCCCACAAACCACATGAACAGCTCTCTGTCGTCTCTGTACCGGAAAGGAAACCCTGCTGCCAGCAGTCCTAGCAGCACGGCCACTCCTCCAGTTTCAGGGACCCTGGTTTCCACAGGAGGCTGGTTTATAGACCGAGTCCCTGAGAAGAGCGGCATCGTCATCGACCTTTGTGAAGAGGAGCCAACTAAAAAAACAACAAATGTATGTAACTTTGGAGGGCATGTCTGCACAGATAAAGTGCAGTAAGCGTCCTGTGATAAGCATTTAACTGTGATATTGTTTTAGTCTTTACATTGGTGCTTACTCAAAGTTGTTTTGTTCCAATATGCAAATGGACTGCTATTTACTGTTGTGGTAAAGAGACACATCTTCCAGCTCTAATGTTTTACATATCAGAATAAAAAAAAAAGATCTGGACCTTAGCAGGTCTTAAAATGAGAGATAATTAACTGAACACATGGCAAATTACACTGAAGTAATTGTTTCCTGTATGACTTTATCAGTCACATTCCTCTGGAGAAATGTTGGCCCACTCTGCTTTAAAAAATTGCTTCCGTCGAGCTTTAGCTGTTGGACAAATGGCACAGAGCACTTCACGAATGCTCTGGTGTACAGAGGAGTTCACACTCAGCTCAATGACTGCAAGGTCGTGGCAGCTGTGGGTCCTCTGTTAATCAGAAGCTTGGTGATTCAATCCATGGCTCTTCCAGTCTGGATGGACACACCAAATTATTGAACCCCGAGTTTCCCCGATGCATTCATCGGAGTGTGAGTGTGTGTGAATGTTAGATAAAAGCACTTAGACATAGAAGAAAGTGGGTGAACGAGGCTCGTACTAGAAAGCACTTAGAGTGCTCAAATAAAGTAGAAAAGCGCTCTGTAAGAACCATTTTCCGAGGTGTCAAGGTGGCTGGAAACAAGGCCAAACCTCTGCTAGAAGTACATTTTTCCTGCCGTTGTGCTTTATTGTTGTTTGGTTTTCTCTCTGTATTTAATCATTAGTTATTATTAATCTCTGTCTCTCTTCTAGTGTTTCTTTTGTTCTGTCTCTCTCTCTCCTCAGCCCCAACCATTCACAGCAGATGAATATCTTAAGTAATCAGAAAGCAGGCAAATTCAATTCAGTTTTTTATGTGTGTCCAAATCACAACAGTCACCAGAAGGCTCTTTATATCGTAACGACCCTACAATATTAGAAAGAAAACCCCATCAATCAAAATGACCTCCTATGAGCAGACTTGGTGACAGTGGGAAGGAAAAACTCCCTTTTAACAGGAAGAACAAGCAGCAGAACCAGGCTCGGGGAGGGGCAGTCATCTGCTGTGAGGGGAGAGAGAGGACAACACTGTATGCCTGATTTTGACAAATATTTTGAGCAGTGCTGTGTATGTTCTGTTTACACGGCTCAGTTAATGCACCTGCATCTATTTGTATTCGTCACGAGCAGACGGATGTGTCCATGCTGGAAGCTGACAAGTCTCGCAAGAAGTCAAAAAAACGGGCAAAGACTGCTGAACGAACTACTGAAACTACTGATTCTCGCACCCTAAACAAGAAAGGTACAACTTTTGTGTAGTTTTCTTGTGTGATTATATAATGTAAATTCCTCATTACTTATTTATTCTTATTGGTTACTTGTTAAAGTCTTACAGCACTTAAACCAAGAAGAAATTTCCATTTTGAAGAATTTGTAATGTTGTTGAGGTGGCTGTGGTTCAGGAGGTCAGCTACTGATCAGAAGGTTGTTTGATTCCTGGCTGCTCTAGTCTGCGTGCCAAAGTATCCTTGGGCAAGATACTGAACCGCAAGCTGCTCTGACGTGTGAATGATCGATAGAAAGCACTTAGCTGCAGAAGGAAGTGCTTGTATGAATGTGTGTGAATGGATGAATGGGTTGTATAAGAGGCTTTGAGTGCTCAGCCAGAGTAGAAAAGCACTATATAAGAACCAGTCTATTTACCATTTGTTTCTTATATTGTGTATATTCATTGCAAACTGTATAATGTGAAATGTTTTATACTGTGCAACAATCTTGAGCCCCCCATCATTTCTTTATGTTTGCTTCCAAGGAGCCATATTTTTTAATTAATTTTTTTTTAAAGGAGACGTGTCATGCTTTTAAATCCTTCCCTGTGGTCTCTATAAAGCAGAGCTGCAATGCTTTGGTTTGAATTCCTCGTTACTGGACCTCCACAGACCCCTCTGTTACACCTGTGCTGAGTCTTAGAGCTGCTGTTTTGGTGCGCTCTCTTTAAATGGGAATGAGACATTTCAGGCCCCGCCCCCCTTTGGGTCGCAGAGTGTTCCACTCCACCCTGTTCGGCCATTTTTGTAGTTTGATAGCGGCGATATGGTTAGCTACCAGCAGAGAAACAAGGAGGACTTTCCCCACTGATCTGAGGACATTTTTGAGAAAAATAAAATGACGTGTGACTTGTCTACTTGCAACTTCCTCATAACTGAACTGGACTGCAAAATCGCCGCTAGAAAAAAATGGAGGATTCATGAGATTGGTTACCCAGGTGTCTAAAGGCTTGTTTAGCAGTTCCACAGCAAATACTGTGACGTAGGAGGAAAGAAAATGTAACAGTGAACAGAGAAAACTGAAAATTATGACCCAAAAATAATATAAAGATATCTAAGCAGCACCGGGAGAGGAAACATTTACATTTCCTGCACTGCTACACACTCAAAGTACGCAACAAAAAGTATTTAAGTGCTAAAAAAATGTGGATTTTGCAGGATACGTCCCCTTTCTGTCCACACTTTGTGTGTTTGTCAAGCCGAATCATTCAACCATTAGAAAAGAGTCAGTGCACCAGTGTTGTCTACGCATAAGAGCTTCGCAAAGAACCAATCTTAAATTGTATCTTTAAGCACTTTGTTACTAGCTGCCTGTCACAGAAACACATCATTGGTTTCAGTTTCTTTAGTTGGATCAATGAAAAATGCCAAAGAATTTTACAGCCATAAAATAGTATTTTGGCACCAACAAGGTGGTTTCAGCATGCTAAATGTACTAGTTCTTATATAGCCCTTTTCTACTCTATCTGAGCACTCAAAGCGCTTACACAACATGTTAACATTTACCCATTCACACCCATTCATACTAGCACTTCCATACGTAACTAAGTGCTTTTATTGTCTAACATTCATTCTCCAATGCTTGCGTCAGAATCTTGCCCAAGGATACTTCGGCGTGCAGCCCGGAGCAGCCAGGAATCGAACCGCCGGCCTTCCGGTTGGTAGGTGACCTGCTCTACCTCCTGTGCTACAGCTGTGGCGTGTGCTTAAAACATCTCTTGGATAAGAGGTCAAATGCCCAGTGGCCTTTTTTCAAAGCTCCAGAGTCTGATTAATTGGATGACTGAGAACCGACTTACAGTGGTGTGAAAAAGTGTTTGCCCCCTTCTTCATTTCCTGTTTTTTTGCATGTTTGTCACACTTAAGTGTTTCGGAACATCAAACCAATTTAAACATTAGTCAAGGACAACACAAATAAACACAAAATGCAAGTTGTAAATGAAGGTGTGTAGTAGTAAAGGTGAAAAAAAATCCAAATCATCATGGCCCTGTGTGAAAAAGTGATTGCCCCCCTTGTGAAAACATACTATAACTGTGGTTTGTCACACCTGAGTTCAATTTCCCTAGCCACACCCAGGCCTGATTATTGCCACACCTGTTCCCAATCAAGACATCACTTCAATAGGAGCTGCCTG
>VUQK01040138.1:0-12240 GCA_015106715.1 Bujurquina vittata
TTCACTCAGATGGAGAAAGATGGAAGAAAGAGGAAGAAGAGAGCAGCAGCAGATCAGCTGATCACAGCAACATCATTTACTGGAGGCTCACTTAGTGTTACACAAAAACACTTAGTGTTACACAAAAACACTTAGTGTTACACAAAAACACTTAGTGTTACGTCGTTCAAAAAGCTACTTTTACTTTATTACTTTGAGTAGATTTCAGAGCCTGTACTTCTTTACTTTTACTTGAGTAAAGAAGTTGAACCAGTACTTCGACTTTTAGTAGTAGTTTTTGACACAAGTACTTGTACTTCTACTTAAGTACAGAATGTCAGTACTTTTGCCAGCTTTGGCTGGGATCTACCGCACCGGGCAAGACCCCAGGTGCAGGTTGTGCTGAGATGCCCCTGAGACAGTCCAGCACACAAAAGCAGGGTGCAAGATGCTAGCAGGCAGGGCATACATGGAACGCCATAACCAAGTGGCCGGCATAGTATACAGGAACACCTGTGCCAAGTGTGACCTTGAAGTCCCAAGGTCAAAATGGGATACACCTCCAAGGATTGTTGCGAATAACAGAGCTAAGATCCTGTGGGACTTCCAGATACAGACAGACAAACTGGTAATGGCTAACCAACCGGCCATTGTAGTGGTGGACAAACAGAGTAAGAGGGTCGTAGTGATAGACGTTGCAATACCAAGTGACGGCAACATCAAGTAGAAGGAACACAAAAAGCTTGATAAATACCAAGGGATCAGAGAGGCGCTGGAGAGGATGTGTAGGGTGAAGGTAACAATGGTCCCCGTGGTAATCTGAACACTTGGGGCAGTGACACCCAAACTGGGAGAGTGGCTCCAGCAGATTCAAGGAACAACATCAGTGATCTCTGTCAAGAAGAGCACAATCCCAAACTTGGAGGACAAAGACCGACCACATTTTTGTGATATATATATTTACCACAAACATAATCAGATCAGTGAGCACTGGGTCCCATGGACTACAGTAGATTCCAATCAAATTCATAAAAACATCTCAAGGATAATTAACACAATGTGCAGTCAAGAGAATGAATGAGACATTTCTAATTTGCAGTCAGTAAATTTTACAATTTATCAGTATGGGTTATTTGGTGTATACTGAGAGAAAAGGTTCTGTGGCTGAGCAGTCCAACACAGTTAAATCTATTAAATGTAAAGGATGAGTTTCCTCAAATGGATTAAGTTGTGTATTTGTGCATTATATACATTTTTGCAGGAGCTGTGGAAGGTGACTGCGACTCCACTTCCTTTTGAGCAAACCAGATCTGACCCTGAACCATTTTCGTCTTGACCTTGTACTTGCATCAAAGCAGAGTGAACACTGTATTCTCCAAATATTTTACTTAAATTATGCTTCATGTTTGTTGAAGTTGAAGTTTTAATCTGTGACATATATAACTGATAAAAATGAAGTTCAGTATTTAAGATAGATACTGACAATTACAAAATAAAAGTTTAAAAAACCCTTTAATTTTGCATTTGCATTGTCTTGTGTACCTTTGCATCTCTTATGCATTTCTTCCTTCTTTAGATCTTTTCTTTAAAGTCCTGTACTGACCAATCAAATCCTCTTAAAATTCCAATTTTTTTTCAGAAAACACAAAAAACTGAACCAAATATTGAAAATCTGATTTACAGGGGGGAAAAAATATTTTTGTCAAAAACTGACTTTGGCCATTATTTTAAGAAGGTTACAATATTTTTTATTTTACCAGGGACCAGGGTACCAAAATAAAATTCTGCAGACAGCAAACATTGACTTCTTTGCCAAAAAGAACCAACTTTCATGGCATTGGGGTGTCAGTGGTTTGGCCTGTGACCCAGAAACCAAACAGCTGTCTTCAGTCATAGATGTTGTAGATTGCCGAAAGTATTCACTCGTCTGCCGTCACACACATATGAACCTAAGTAACATCCCATTCTTATTATGCAGGGTTTAGTCTGTGGGCCCACCCTTAACAGCGTCAGCTCTTCTGGGAAAGCTTTCCACAGGTTTAGGAGTGTTTATTTCTGACCATTTTTCCAGAAGCACATTTGTGAAGTTGGAGAGAAGGCCTGGCTCAGAGTCTCCGCTTCAATTCATCCCAAAGGTGTTCTATCAGGTTGAGCTCAGGATTCTGTGCAGGCCAGTCAAGTTCTTCCACACCAAACTGGCTCATCCATGTCTTTAAGGAGCTGCTTTGTGCACTGGTGCGCGATACCGTTCTCCTGGCATCCATAAACCCACACTCATCCATCAGATTCCAGACAGAAGCATGATCCATCCATCCAGAGAACACGTCTCCACTGCTCTAGAGTCCAGTGGCGACATTCTTTTCACCACTGCATTCAACACTTTGCATTGAGCTTGGTGATGTAAGGCTTGGATGCAGCTTTCTCGGCCGTGGATACCCATTCCATGAAGCTCTCTACACACTGTTCTTGAGCTCATCTGAAGGCCACATGAAGTTTTATCACACAGCTAGCCATACTGTTTGTTTGATAGCCATTCAACATGCTCCAAGAACCACCACCAGCACAAACATGGTAGAGCTGTCCACTTCAGTAACTCAAGTTGGCATTATGAGTTCTGGTAGACAGCAATCAGCTACAGCTATGTTGGCATACCTATCAGTCAAGCCAGTCATGTTCTAAACTATAATCCTTATTTGTGTATCAAATCACTGACTTGTAAAGAAATTCAGTTATTATGAAGGGGAAATTATCCACAGGTCATTTTTTGTACTAGACTGTAAATATGCTTTGTAATGTGTAAAAATTGGCATTTAAACATCGAAGTCTATAACTACAAGTTACAATATAATAAAATACCAAAATTTCGAATCTCGGTGAGCCATTTTCTTTTGAATTGATACGGTGAATGACATCACAGAGGCTCACATGCACCCCTTCCAAGATCTACCATGACCTGTAATTATGTGTTATAGAACTTCTGCTTCCCGAGGATTGGTGCAACCTAAAAATTCTACTGCCAGGAAGCTGAGGGCGAGCAGTGGCAGCGATTTTGGGGATTTCCATGTTCCAGATCTTCACTGACAGAATCTGCACCTATTTTTGTGAAAGGTTCCAAAAATAATTAAGGTATACTAATTTTGTGTTAGTGGCTGTGTTCTTTCTTTTCATGTGGAGTCTGCTGGGTCTCCCTGTGCCTATGTGGGTTCTCCAGATACTCCAGCTTCCTTTTACAGTCCAGAGACATGACTGTGGGTGTGAATGGCTGTATGTCTCTGTGTAAGCCCTGTAATCTGTCCAGGGTGTTCCCTATGACAGCTGGGATAGGCCCCTTTATACATAAGGCGATTATGCTTTTTGAATTTAGTGAATTTTTGCGACTTGCCATGACTCTTCATTCAAATCATGCAAAATGTTTCTGCAGTGGAAGCTACTTCCTCACCACAGCAGCTCACAAGTTTGATTTGGCAGTTTTACATCAGATGGCCTTCCAGACACAACCCTGAATGGGATTTGTATCTCCAGCTAGCAACCTTTTGGTGGCCAAGTCTTTAGCTAGCTAGCCAGCATTGGTATTGTTATGATGAAGTATCCTCCTCCTGCTGGCTGAAAATCCTGAGATGATCACCACTGACGTGTAAAGTGTGCTCCATCTCGGTATCTGTAGAGCACTTTGTGTAGTTGTACTTGATAGTGTGAATAACAGTGAGCGTAAGTATGTGAGTGTGTTTTGAGAGACAGTATAGGTTTAAACTAGGGCAAAGGTTTGGCATTTAATCGTGATGTTTAACCTTGGGAAGATGGCACAAATATGGCCAAACAAACTTGCCTGTGCCATGGTTCTGGGCCTTATGCCCAGCGTTTTGTGTTTTCACTCTTATAGTTCTGTTTCATGGTGTTCTTTAGTTTATTTATTTAGAGTCTTTGTTTATTTTTCTATGTTTGTTAGCTCTAGTTATTTATAGTGATTCTCTGTTCTCTCTGTGGTACCCCTGTGTCTGTCATGTGTCTGGTCTGATGTGTTTCGTTGTGTTATTTGCTGTGGAGTGTGTCAAGTCTTCTGTCTTTGTCTAGTTGTTTCCTGTTTTACTTTGACAGTCCCTTTTCCCGGGTGCTTTGTGTTTAGTTTGCTTCCCCTTGGCTCGTCTGTGTAATGAGTTTCAGCTGTGCCCCTCACCTGTTGTCTGTTGTTGTCCCTCTGCGTATCAGTCTCAGTCTCGGTCTCAGTCTTCTCCTTGTCTCTTGTTGGATCGTTGTTGTTTCTTTGGCTCTGGCTCCCTGGTGTTTCTAGTTTTACTCCCAGTTTAGGTTTGTTTTGTCAGTTTGCTTTGTTACCTTGGTTTGTTTTGCTACTGCACTTTCTGCCCCAATAAATACTCATTTCCCACCATTCCTACCTGCCATCTCCGGAGTCCTGCATTCGGTCCTCGCCTACTTACACATCATGACAGCCTGTGTGTGTGTTCCCCTACACTTGCATGCAGAGTGATGCAGGCAGCAGTAAGTACAGGATAAACTCTGCAAACAAAGAACCAGTCCCACACTCAGCACTGCTCTTAGCCATTCTCAATAAGACACCCACCAAGTCTGAAGCAGACTTGACTCTTCTATGTGGTTCCTGACTGCATGACTGCTTCAGAGGAGCACTGCACCACCTGTCAGCTGGGCCTTCCTGCAGCTGCTCTTCAGTCATATGTGCAGTTTGTGTTAACTTTTTGCCCGAACTGCAACTTTCCTGTCAGACAGTGCACACTGGGAACTGGGAGTACTCTGTGTCCTTTGCGGTCTTCTCAGTTGGCTTTATTTGGAGGAAGTGATTCTTGACTGTTCTGTGCTATGCAAGGAAAGAAGAGGAATTTCTGACTCGTCAGCTGACAGTCCAGAATAGTGACTGATTGTAGAGCTGCAGTTATTTTGTTAGGACGGGTAACAATGAAGTTCTAACTTAGAAGTAGTGTTTTAGTACTCAAGACCAGTCTTTTTGATGGTCTTGGTCTTGTCGTGGACTCGACCGCATTTGCACTCGGTCTTGGACATTAAGGACTCGGAATTTTATTTCAAGACTGCAACTGTGGAAATTTCACTAAATTGCCCGAATATTGTCCAATTTATTTGTTAACATCCTTCCTTTTATTGGATGCAAAACGCCTGTTGCGCCTGTATCCTTTCACTGCAATTTGCAATCTACCGCAGAGCACGGGCAGTTTTTCACAATGTGCACGTTTGATCTCTACAGTTGTGTGCGCTTGATTTCAAGGGCTACAGAAATGGAAACGACAACTGGCAAGAAGCGAGAAGAGGGAAAAATGAAAATCAAATGAAAATTTCAGGTTTCCAATTCAACAAAAATTCCAGCATGAAAGGCAAATGCCAACCTTCATGTATTTTGATACACAAATTGAAAATTTCATGCAAATTTTAGGGCTGCAACGATTCTGTGAGTAACTATTGGATTATTAAAAATCCTTGAAACAAATTTGTTGCTTTGGTGTTTCAACTCTGTTTTAACTATGCAGCTCAGGTGTCTGTGTAAGTGGAGCATTTCATTCACATTAGTGGCATTAAAGTTCTCTGTCGCTGCGATGGATTTCCATCATTTGGATCATTGTTGACAGTTTTTCCACACTCTGTACGCTCACGCTTTGTGCTCGCTGTGCAGAGAATTTCATCTGTTATTTTTTTCCTTAACATCAGGTGTAGCCACCAGACTGGATCGCTATAACCAGTTTCCTAGTGGGAGCTGCTATTAGCACTAGCGATTGTTTGGTGCTGGAAGCCCCCCCCCCCACTTCAGTACCGAGAGGCTCCGTCAATGTTTTTTGTGCTTTAATCCCTCATTAGCGACTAAAAATAGACCTGCAGTAGTAACGTAATTTGGAGGATGCTTGTGAATAAAAACCAAAACGGCTTTAAGCTTATTCAGCCCCAGGTTTTTCAATAAGAACATAACAGCAGCTGTTTTACGTGCAGCAAACGCAAAGAAGTGGAGCCTCCACCATCCTGAGATGATGAGCTCAGGTGGAACGAGAAATGTTTTTCTAGCTTCCAAAGCAGCAGCGCTTGTTCCTGTAACTGCCGTAAAACGTTACTGGGAAACAGCTGGAGGTCCTTCATCAACCACCTGATAAGCAACATTAAGAACAGAGAACTTTGTAGCTGCTCCATCTACCACTGTTTGTTTCACACAGAAAAACTGCAGTACGAAGTTAAAATAAATGAATTGTTAATATGAAAAATTATTCCTTATCTGATTACTTGATTAACTGATTAATCACTCTATTGATCTAATAAGTCCTGATTTAGAGTTCTGCATCTGGCTAGAACCCTGTAGTTCGCATGGCCACCGATGGCAGTTGATAAGTTGTTTCTCCACCATTGGGACACTGAGCAGCGCACAAGGATTGATTGACAGTGCTAAGACCCTCCTCTTGGCTCTGATTGCTTTTGTTGACCAGAAGCGGTGCATTTCTGCAGATGGCAAAAGTAACTTAGGGAGGAGGTGGAGGAGCTCGACCCCCTCACCGATTATATCCATCTCACACTAAACCACTCCAACATGGAGACAGTTCCAACAAATATGTGAAAAACAGATTTAAAAAAAAAAAAAAGTTACATACTCCAGCTTTAATCTGTATAAGACAGAAACTTGTGGCTTTAGTTCTTACTGTCAATGATTTTTTTTTTCCTCCAGTTTTACACATTTAGCTATATGGTTTTGAAATGGCACCTGTTTTTCAAAGATTGTCATTGGTTTCAAAACAACATAACTTTATTTATGAAAGGCAGAGAAAAGTAAAGACTACTGTAATGACCTATGAATAATTGTTTTACAATTTTAAGTGATGGAAGTCACCCAGGAGTGTTAAATAAAGATGGTTAAATTTATTTCAGCTCTGAGTGTTTAATAGCTAATGTTTTTATGTGAATGTGGAACTTTCAATTTAAGAAGTGATTTTGATCATGTTTCACATTTTATTGTGTCATGGGGCACTGGTCTTGGTCTCGGATCCTAAAAGTCTTGGTCTTGTCTCGGTCTTCAGACACGCTGGTCTTGGTCTTGACTTGGTCTTAGGTTAGGTGGTCTTGACTACAACACTAATTAGAACTGTAGCCAAACCTATGTACATGCAACATAGATTGTTCACTTATTTTTCTGATATAAATGCAATAGTGCACTAACATTTGTGATTCTGCAGGGGTTAAAAAGATCACTATGTACATTTCACTAGTGACTCTTTTTAGTATATAGCTGTGTGTATGTGTTTGTACCTGACTATTATGACTTTTTAAAAAAAAAAACCCATCATATTATTGAGCTGATCAACTTGGAAAAATAAGCGTCTTAAAACCAAACTCCGTGGACTACGAACAAACTGAGTCGAATCTGCGGTTTCTGAGAAGCTCAGAAATCTTTTTGCCGTAAATGGGCTGTCCCTTGGTATTTGGGCAATGTAGTTTTCTTAGTCTGAAAATTCTTTGCAAGGATATGGTTTCCGTTTTTGACTACGACTTCATATCCCAGGGGTCACCGCGGGTAGCACGTCGCTTGTGGGGACGCATTAGCTCACGCGGACCGTCTCTGGGAGTGCTGAGTCGAGTATCGTCTCTGGTCCGACAGGAACCGGCTGCCGGGTTTCATCTGAGTCGGAGATTAAACGGCACTCTTCGAGTTGGGACGCTCCCCTCCATTTCCAGGGCTGACGGCGCCGTCGGGTTTCGGACGGACACTTGTGTGGACCAAGAACTGCGCAGCTAAAATCTCACAGCGGAAAATCCAACAGCCACGATGGACCCGAGAGACACTGCCCCTGATTCCTGGGAACAAGAGGACGATGTGGAGGCCACGATCGACGGACAACTTGAATCAGCATTCACCACGCTAAATGTGAATGCTAAGCCGTTTGTGCCCAATGTAAACGCCGCCGAATTTGTTCCGGCGTTTGCCATGAAAGCGCCACCGGGAAATGTCGACTCTACCGGTGAGTTCATGGGCACGTTGGGGCTGCCTTTGCTAACAGCTAACAGTAGCCTGGGTTGTGCTAGCTCACTAGCCGCTTTGCAGACACGCGTTCCTTGAAACGCGCCACCTTTCCGCTCTGTGTGGGTTATTAATCCCTGTCACTGTACGCATTGCGCTTTTTATAGTTAACAGCTTCTCATATTTAGGCGTTTTTTGGTCTGGCAGCGCACTGAGCACTTTCATAACTGATTAAAAAGTAATCAGCCCAATCGGTGTTAGCTTGTCTCACCAAACCGGCTGTAGCTAACTAGCATGCTCGTTTGCCGGTGCGCTTCCACATCTGAGTTTTATGAGGCTGTTTAGCGTCAGGGACGCAGTACAAGCAAGAAAGCACTCATTCTGAGCAGCACTTGGGACCGAGTGACAGTTTCTGACACATCCCAGCCGCGTTTGTGTGAAGCTTAAACTCCTCACTGGGAAGAAATGAGTGGGAACGTGAGTGTGTGGTGTGACGTGGATGTTGTGACGCACTGCTGATGAGGCGCGTGTCACTGGAGAAAGCACGGTAGGCTGGCTGAAGACCCGCACAGATGCACTACAGGAAACCATTTATATTTTACACCTGCAGATCCTGCATCCGCCCCGCGCCGCTCACGCATGGAGCAGCCTCCCCCGAACAGGCACAGCTGGAAAGTTAAGCTCACGTCACAGGTTCTCGTGTTTTCAGGCGGCCTGCTCCTGTTGTCTATTCAAGCCACCATTAGTGTAGAAACGCCGGTGCTCTTCCTTTAAGGCAGTAGAACAGGCACCATCCAGATCACCTTAAACTTTAATGTAACCATTGTTTCTCTTTCAGTTGCTGTTGAAAAGACATCCACCATGGAGGTGTCAGAAGGCACTGGTATGTATGAAGCTTCACTCTGTGCCATGTGTCACATACATGTTGTTACTACCACCTTATTGTCCTCATACGTGCAAAGGGTGGGTAAACATCATATTTCATGTGTGTGTGGAGGCAGACAAGTGAACACTTTAGGCAGTGTAGCGTATAAACAGTTGTGTAGGAACAATGTACAGCCATGCTGGGACCTTAATGAGGTGGGAATCACCAGGACCCCGCAATATCACACTATCATGATACTTAACTGTTATAATATTGCTATTATTTGTAATATTGAGTATTACAGTAATATATGCACTTATTAAGTACACCTGGCTAGTTCTGGGTTGGATGCACTTTTGCTTTCAGAGCTACCAAAATTCTTTGTGGTATAGATTTAAAAACATTCCTCAGACCTTGGACCTCATTGACATGACATGTCGATATGGACACACAGCTGCTGCAGATTTGTCAGCTGCATCCATGATGAGAATTTCCCGTTCCACCACATCCCAAATGTGCTCTATTGAACTGAGAGCTGCTGACTGTGGAGGCCATTTGAATGCAGTCAACTCAGTGTCATGTTCATGAAACCAGTTTGAGCTTTGCGACATGGTGTGTTATCCTGGTGCAATACCAGTGCTGTGCTGTGACATTTACATGATGCTTAGATGGTACTAAGGGGTCCAAATTGGCAAGAAAATATCCCCCACACCATTAGACCACCAGCAGAAGCATGGAATTGTTGTGACTGATGCTGCTCCATCTGCTTCAAGGTTCATGTGTTGTGAATTCAAGGATGCTGTTCTGCATACTTGGTTCCAACAATTGGTTGTTTTGAGTTGCTGTTGATTTCCAGTTGGTCCATTCTCCTCTGGCATCATCAGGGCATTTTCTCCCAGAGAGTTTAAAATATTTAGACCAGTCTGTGTGTTTGGCACCAACAGCCATACAAACTTCACTTACATCGCCTTTTCTTATTTTGCTGCTCAGTTTAAACTTCAGCAGGTCATCTTGATCACATCTTACATGCCTGTGATGACCATTCTGTGACCGTTATGTGATATTTGTGTTGACCTTTTTTTTTTCCATCTCCAAATTATGCCCCCAAAGGTAGACTTTGTCAGTATCTGTTTTAGCTAATTAAGGTCCTCTCACTTGAGTCATTTTTGTGTACTTCTGTGCTATTAAATGAACTAGTTCTTATACAACTCTTTTCTACTCTCACTGCACAAAGCGCTTATGCAACGTTTACATTTACCATGTGCTTTAAATATCTAACATTCACATACATTCATACGCTTTTGTCAGAGAGCAACTTTGGGGTTAAGTATCTTGCCCAAGGATACATGCAGCCTGGAGTAGCCAGGAATCGAACCACCGACCGTCGGGGGGTGACCTGCTCTGCCTCCTGAGCTACAGCCACCCCTTTACAGTTTACAATCACATTTCCTCTGACAGAGCGAGATCTGTTGTAGTCCTACATGAATCCACAGCTTGTGATGGCCACACATCACAAATTAATGCTGCTCTTTCACCTGTATTCAAACTTTCCTTAACTTTGCGCTTGGCTTCTCTGTGGGTACATTTTGGAAAATGTGCCGGGTGGTTTTTGTACCTGAAGACAGTGATGGATTGCATTATTTTCTTGGCTCACTCTAAAGTAGCTTTTGTCAGTGTGTCCAGTGTTGGCTGTTTTGGTTGAGCTGATTTAACATTAGCTTTGCCGTCTCCTCAGGATGGTGATGCATGACATGAGCCCTTATGTTTGTAGTATTCACAGTGTGCCTGACTTCCTATGTCACATTCATCTACTTTGTCCTTTCCTTGTTTTAAAAACCATTCAAAATAAGTCCATGTTAGCTTGAAATCCACATGGTGCTTCTCTGATTTCTGTCTTCGATGCCTCCATCTGTTTTACCAACTTCCTCTTGCACGCTGACTGTTGCCTCTGCTGACCTCACTCTAAAACCAGCACTCCACACCCCCACCTAGTGACTGAAAAGCTATTGATCTTATCGTTTAGTAGTACTAAACCATGCAACCATATAAAAGCATGCAAGATATTGTGATTCTTATCACATGTTTAATAGTGACATGGTCAGCTCTGAGACTTGTAATGACTTCATGCGTGAACAACTGCCACAGTGTGTATTATTGTGTGAGTACAGTATTTTGCCACAGTGTAACTGAACCGAGTTCAGTTGTAGATTATCGTGAGTTTCTTGTTTTGTGTTGGTCTGCCATCCTATCATGTTCACAGGGTTGCGTTTTGTTATCACTTAAAACACGCATAGAGATAAGACCCTCCACAGGAACATGTTTGATAGGCTCACAGTGAATCTTCCAGTAAGGTTTGTAATCTGGCAAAGTATGTTATGAACTATGGTTTTAACTAATGGTCAGATAATTAACTAAAGAATGTTACAGCTGGTCTGAAAGTGTTATTTGATCCTTGTTATTGTGGAGATGCTTTAAATGGCTTTAGTGTTTTTATACGTCATCCTATTCTTAGAATAAAAGTGAATGCTGGAACAGTTGGATGTTAACAGCTGATCTTCAACAGTACCAGTACAGGTGTGGTCACTGTGTGCAAATTGACTGGCTTGTTGTGTGTTTGTCATATAGTCCCACCGATCCCAAGTCAACAATCCAAGATGGGGGCCGTGAACATAAGCAGTAGTAAACCTCTTAATCTGTGCTGCTACTATTGTGTATTTATGAGTTGCTAAATAAGATGTGCGGAGGAGTGGGCAGACTCGATTCATGAATGTGCTGCAACTCTGTGTTTAGGCACAAAAACAATAGTGTGCATAGTGAGGCATGAAGAAGTTTCCCCTTGCTTTTCCAACTTTTACTACTGGAATGCAGTCAGCTTAGAGGAAACTAGAATGCAGCGTTACACAGAGCCCAGCACGCAGCTTTGCAGTCCATCCTTCATGTTGTAGCTAGTTACTGCCACCAGGGGCCAGTGTTAAAATATGTAGAACAACCGGTCTTCAGCCTGCTCTTGCTCGTGCTGCTGCTGTTCTTTTAGCCAGCTATGGAGAACAGTGAAGCTGTAACATTTAAAGACCTGAAGTAAAACTTAAAAATGTTTCAAGCTGCTCACTGTCAGTGCTTCTCACACTTTTTTAAAATGCATTGATTAATTTTCCCTCTGTTTCCACGCCTCTCCCCTTATACTACATTTCCACCTCCACAGCGATTACGAGCAAGATGACAAGGACACACTTTGCGTCCTTTTATCTGTGATATGAACTAGGGCTGTAACGATTAGTCGACATTGCCGACAATCGACAATAAAAATAGTTGACGAATTTGTCGATTAGTCGTTTTTTTTTATTATTGGTGTTTTTTTTTTTTGTTTTTTTTTTTTTTTCTTTGTGAGACTTTTTTTTTTTCGCCTTTTTTTGGTGATGGC
>VUQK01040139.1:5916-17834 GCA_015106715.1 Bujurquina vittata
TTGATATATTATAAATTTAAGCAAATAATGTATGGTGGTCAAAATTACCACCTATGGGAGTTCTAGTGGTTCTAAAATACTGGCTGTTGGAATTATTATGTGAACTTTTATCTTGGTTTCCTATGAGTTATCATATCTTCAGTGTTCATAAGTTTTTTTTATATTAAACTGTTGTTTCTTTATATTTTATATTAGGACATGTGGTGACTTTCCTTAAAGAATGCTCGCTGAGCGTAAAAGCGAAGCTGTCGATTTCACGAGCTTTGGGTAGTGACCGAAAGAATAAGATCACGAATGCAAGCGGCAGAAATGAGTTTCCTTTAGGAAACGAATGCGGCCATCCGGGAGGGGCTCAGAGTAGAGCTGCTGCTCCTCCACATCGAAAGGAGCCAGTTGAGGTGGCTCGGGCATCTTATTAGGATGCCTCCTGGCCGCCTCTTGGGTGAGGTGTTCTGGGCATGTCCCACTGGGAGGAGGCCTCGGGGTAGACCCAGGACACGCTGGAGAGATTATATTTCTTGTCTGTCCTGAGAAAGCATGGGAACATGTTGCTGTTCTCTTGGATAACCTGGAGTACATGGCTAGGGAGAAGGAAGTCTGGGTTTCTCCACTTGGGCTGCTGCTGCCATGGCCTGGTCTCAGATAAGCAGAAGAAAATGAATGAATGGATAGAATAATAAACATTATACAATTTTACGCATCCTTTTTGTGGTGAGAACTTCCATAATGACACAATAGTATTTAATGAGCAAATCCATGCAAAATTGCAGACATTTTTTGTATCATTGTGCACTCAGTGGACCAGATTTCAGATATGTATTTACACCAGTAAACTAGAATTTAACACTTTTATCTTTAAAATAAACATGATTTTGTAACTGTATTATTTCATATATTTAAAAATAACAGGATAATTCTGTACAGCTGCACGATGCAGTGGCGTGGTGGTTAGCACTGCTGCCTCACAATTAGAATACAGTCTGGAAACCCTGGGTTCAATTCCACAGCGGAAGTGAATGGATGGATGATAATTATGTAAAATTGATAGGAAAACTATTTTCTTTGTACAGTACATAAAATATGATTAGCTGCAGAATGGTTCATGATTTAACCCTTTCACTGCTTAATAATATTTTTATATTACAAAAGACTAAAAAGTTTCATAAATATTCAAAGGGTTAGGTAACTATTACAAAAATAGTTATCTGTAAAATTATTTTGATATTGATTGCATTTTTAATGATGCAGTAATTTCACAGGTATTTAACATTTATTGTTCAAGCTCATTACATTTGTGAATATCTTGGAAATAATTGTATATATAGAATATCTAATGTACTATTGTTTATTTTCTCTAATTGAACTAATTTTAGAGACTAATTTGAAAATATAATGAACTATTATAAAATACAACACCTGTGAAATTGCAGTAATTATAGCTGTCAGTGATAACTGTATTTTGACAGTTCACCAATACCTTCATGTGTTATATACTTTTAGACATGTATTTCAAACATTATTTTATATTTGAGATGTTAATTCACAGTCCATCGATCCATCCGTCCATTGCCTTCTGCTTAGCTGGGGCTGGGTCACGGGAGCAGGAGCCTAAGCCCCTGCCACCTCCACCAGCTCATCCAGAGGGACCCCAAGGCATTCCCAGGCCATCCGAGAGATATAATCTCTCCAGCATGTCCTGTCAATGTGGAGGAGCAGCATCTAATGAAGCCAACAGAACCACACCATCCGCAAAGAGCAGGAATGAGACTCTGAGGCCACCAAGGAAGAAGTCTTCCTCCACCTGGCTACACCTAGAAATTCTGTCCATGAAAATTATGTATAGAATCGGTGACAAAGGGCAGCCCTGGCGGAGTCCAACACCCACAGGAAACAAGACTGACTTATTGCCAGCAATGCAGACCAAGCTCTCATTGCACAGCACCCCCCTACAGGATACCCCAAGGGATGCGGTCGCATGCCTTCTCCAAGTCCACAAAACACATGCAGACTGAATGGACAAGCTTCCACGCACACTCAAACATCCTCCAGAGATAAAGAGCTGGTCCTACACCTTTCCGCACCTACTCTTTGAAGGGTCCACTTCAAGTGCCTTTCCATGCCTACTAACCTTTATAGGATACTAAGGTCCTCTGACACAGAGTTTGCATCCCTGCAGGCTGACTAACCTCAATCCCTGCAAGTGCAGCAGCCGGTTTGTGCCAAACTTGATCATTCAGAATAGCACTCTGAAAATAAAAATATATAATAGGTTTCCTAAAAAATTCTGTTTGTACGTGAAGAAAGGAAACTGAGACCGTTCCTACGCTCCTTAAGCCTCTGTAAGCGGGTCTTTTCCACACAGCAAGCACAACCCCCCAAAAAAAGGGGTTCCTCTAGTAGTGCATGTAAAGACAAGCTACAGGATTTATCATATATTATTATTATAAAATAAAGTTGAACAGCCCGTGAGAATAGATGGGGATTCAAGCAGAGACTACCGAGTACTATTCCGAGTTAGTTCAATGAAATGTTGGCAAATTTTGCCAACATTATTTTTCACTTTAATTTTCACTGTCCTTGAATTCAGCCGTCAGCTGATAATTTTTGTTTCCATCAAACAATGGCGCGTGCTTTGATTCCTAACACATTGCCTTGTAAATCTCTATCGGTATAGAAATTCAGCACGACTTTTCCCGCTGAGATGTGATGTTCTCAAAATGTTCCTTAATTAATTAATTTTTTTTGAGAAGTGAATTAATGTGACATTAAGTCTGCAAGTTTTTTCCACTTTAGATTTTTCCTATTTGTCTTAGATCAGATTAACTTTATTAATCCCTTTGGGAGGGTTCCGTCAGGGAAATTAAAGAGAACCTTTATATATTCGTGAGGCCAACATCTCAAGTGGCTGTTTTTTTTTTTTACATAATACTTTTAGATTACTTGGCAGGAGTATAAAACTTCCCCAAATTCCACATCTGAGACTTTAGAAGTCACTTTGTGAAACCAGTCTCGTAACAGCGTGATGGCCGGATTGTTAAGCGCTTAAACTATATTATCTTATATCTTAAAATGAATTATATTGCACTCTTGCATCATTTATTACAATACTGTTTGTTTTTTAATATGCTTTGAAAGAAAATTTAAAGAAGCTTTACAGGATTTTATATTGACACAAAAGTAGATTTGACATGGTTAGGTGACTGTATGAAGTCTTTAAAAATTGAAGGAAAAATCTGGTGCATATGACTAGAAGGTAAGCGATGAAAGGATGGGTGCAATGTCAATGTCAACCGATTTTCAATGGCAGGATTTAAGGAGCGAAGGACTACACTAAAGTACCATTAGCGTTCTCAGACGCTTCAAACTGATATATATATTGATGTGGCCATTAGTGAGGAAATCAAGTGAGTGACTGAGTGTGACATGCTTCTTTCAATCTCTAAAATTGTTCCAGTAGGTGTAAAGCTGCCTGTGGTCATCAGTGTGCTGGGTTCGGTTCAATTCAATTTGCACCACTTCACAACAACAGCTGCATGAAGACAAAAATGGAAAGAATGTAAGTAATTTATTCTTTCGGTGCGGCCCGGTACCAAATGACCCACGGACTGGTCAGCACTCTGGAGGTTGGGAACCTCTGATCTATAGCATGTTTGGTCAGAGACATTCACACCAGTGGCAGCTGGAGGTCATTTTGTAGGGCTCTGGCAGTGCTCATCCTAGTGTCCCCCCCTCCTGCAAAAGAGCTGATACCGGTCCTGCTGATGGGTTAAGAACCTTCTACAGTAAATCATACCTCTTCCTGGATCACCAAAAAGGATTCTATTCACTAAAATTTACTTTACTTTCATTTTTGAAATGAAAGACAAAGAAAAAATTGCCTCACTGTCAGCGTCTGTGTTGGTAAAGAGATGGTAATTTCATCTAGCCACATAGACCCACAAATAACCCACAATGTAACATTGTAATGCACCATTTTCCACTTTAGAGGAACTTTTTACTCAGTTCAGCTTCCGTAGCAGGCCATCAATGTTTGAAATAATTGCCATGTGAACAGGGCAGGACTTGTCATTGTGATAATAAAGAAAACTGAGCTTGCTGCAGAGTGTGAAAAGGTGTATTTTCAACCAAACCCTGATCTCAAAGCTAATGTAACTAATGAGAGCAACCCCAGTGTGAAAGCTCAGACTACTGCCTTTACCAGTCATCCACCTCCACAATACATTTAGATTTTATGTTTCCTAACCATCCAAGATGCTAGTGCGTGGCCTTAAAGGTTGCACACTGACAAATGATGGCAACCAAATGCGTTACAGTGCATGATGTAAAGGGCTCATAACCAAATTTTCTTTATGACCAGGTTTGAAAAGAAAATAATGCAGCAGGGGCATACAAGAGGCATTTGTTAGTTGAAGATGGCGGATGTGTGTTTGCAACACCCCCCCCCATGACAATTATCCCACACAAGTGCATGTATGATTACTGTGAATTGGTATTGCCCACAGCAACACAAATAATCCTCATTCATCAGATGTGGGTGGAGGCTGCTCTCAGGGGATCACGGCCCATCACTTCTAACAATGTTTGAAAGGCTGTCGACCTGTTTCCCAACAAAATAAAACCCTCTGATTTGCTCTTTCTCCCTCCATTAATAGCATCTTTTAAGGTCATGGGCCAGCATGCAATGCCTTCCAAACATATTCAATTTCATCATAATTAAGAATAGATTATCTATCCAGCTAAACACAATTTATCATCATCATCATTCCAACCTTTTAGGACTTTACATAATCTGATGCAGGGATCCATAACTCCTTACGACACCACAATAATTTGTTTAGAGCCACATTTATTTGGTACACCATCATTTAATCAATAGCAGTAAATCTAAAGTCCATTTTGCTGCACACTTCTCTTCCTGGGAAGAAAAGACCCTGCTGAGAATGGAGCAGTTTAGGCCTCAGGAATTTCAATTACATCTCTCATGAGCTCATGAGTTTGAATGGGATTATATCAGTCTAATAATTCTAAACAGTGTGCAGTGTTATGGGCCAGTCTATGGGGTACTGATAGATTAAGATATGAGTAGTGGTGGTGTCATAGTTGCTGATAAGCAGCTGATTCATTAAGATAAGGAGGAATGAAAGCTAGGAGGGAACATTACCATAACAGTTGTAAACAACTTGTGAGGAAGCTGCTGGATCTAGTCGGTGCTCCTGTGTTAAGATTACTGGATGCTGACAGGCTGTTCTGAAGCTGCTGAGCACTCAGTGGATGGAGGTAGAGAAGGATGGCAGGTGCTGAGGACACGTCGGCTGCTTTCCAAATGAGCGAAGTGGCTGTTTGTGATGGAAGTATGAGTTTTCAGTCCACATTAGCAAATAGGCCATCAACTTCACAGGAAGTTTGCTTACTCAATACGACATTGGGGGCTTGTGTCTGAAACTACTGGTGATGGATGATGAGTTTCTGTGCCATTTCTAAACCGGACGATTTAATGAAGGAGCCAGATCATGAAATTTACAAACTGCCACAACAGATCAACCTTTGAGCCTTGAAGCCTCAAGCCACATGAACAAGCCCCCCAAAAGATGTAGATATTATGTCAATATATCATTTCAATTAAAATAGCAACAAAGTAGAACAACTTCATCAAAGTCAGGAAGTCCCAGAAGACACCTCAGCTCTTATATCATACACAGAAGAAAAACTGCTGAAAGGGGTGGAAAGTAAGGGAGGGTAGCTAATTCAGGGCCCTGGCAGAGGTGAAAGAAATAGTTGACCCACAATGAGGGGAAGCTTTCTTCCTGTGTTTGTCCAACACTACTATGTCTGGTTGGACACCCTTGGGGGCCTGTCTCATTTTGACCACGAGACTTCCAGGCCATACTTGGCACAGATGCTCCTGTATGTATATTCCTGATGCCAACCTCTTGGTTATAGTGTCCCATGTATGCCCTGCCTGCTAGCATCTTGCACCCAGTGGTCCGCGTGGTAATGGGATCCCTCGGGGCAGTGACCCCCAAACTGGGAGAGAACACCATTCAAAATCTGTGTCCAGACCTGGGAACAGATCAAAGGTCTTGTTTATGAGTCGTGTGCAGGGATCTAGTTTCGGCCTTCGACACTCACTACGCTGTTTTTGGATCAGCCAGGCCTCATCATCCCGGTTACTTTGACAACATTATCTAAAGGCATTCATCTTAAGCAGTATTTATGAGTTACTGTTTGAATTAAGGAGGACGTTACCCTGATACTGTGATGAGAAGCAAATGACTGTGTTATTATTCAATAATAACACAGTCTTCTTCACAGAAACACCTGATACAGTCTAAATGTAAAGATGTTAAAAGAATGCGCTCCACAGGCACATTAGCAAGTCTGCATCCATTAAAACAGCTAAACAGTGTGTGTGTGTTCAGAAAGAAAGACACACTTGTTTGTTTGCTCCAAACGGATTAGGGAAAAAAATGTCAGCATCTTTGCTGAAGGAAGACAAACACACAGTGAGACACACAAAGAGCCACACACACAAAGACGAAGAGAATAAAATGATTTCAAACAGAATTATTTCTGGTCTAGCGCACTAAGTAAAAATCAATTCCCCATTATAGAAATAGGATACAGAAAGGAATTAAAACTTAATGAGGTTTTCCAGCTAGAGTTCACCCACTTTTTAACCCTCTACTTGACAATGTGGTGTGCCAGTGTGTATCAGCTGAAAATGCCATAACGCATGTTTGTGTTGGAAAATTCAGTGCGTATTCATGTGTGTGCATAAGCCCTCGCTCCAGTGCAAGGCAACAACATGACAAAATGACAGTAATGCTGCTGCATCCCTCAAGGCTTACCTTTCCTCACAGGTATTCACACTCATCTGTCTCCCTCAATACACATACCCACACACACACACACACACACACACACACAAAGACGCACACACTTCACTCTCTCTGTTGGCGGTATTGATCTCCAGGTGATCCTTGGTGACATAAGACAAAGCTTTTCATGTGACAGGCAATTAGATGGCTGTGGAGCCTGCAGAGCCCAGCCACAGAATGGGATGGGCAAGCACTGACAACACCAGTCCAAACACTGTGTGGAGCTGGAAAGAATGGAAGACCAAGAAGACAATATCAACAAAGGCAAATAGTAACCACTAACCATCTGCTTAGCCTCACAGCTTACTGTGCATATTGATTTAAGTATTATTAGTTTTCAGAAGACAACCAAAAAGGCCATCCATCCATCCTACCGTTACCTTCACTGTCCTGGCTGAGGCAGTAAGTAGAGCCGCTTCAAAAGTGAGAAGAGGCAAAAAATGCCAAAATAAAGACATGGAGACACCGGGACCAGGGCTCAAACACCTAACCTCCTGATAGACTACACGTTCTGAAGGCTTAGGGTTAGTGGTTAAGTTGAGGTCATCGCTTATAATGACTTCGACCTCAGAGGATTAAAGGTCATTTAAAAGTTGCGTAAACTGATACAGTCAGTTACACAGTTCTCTTCTACTCTAATCACTCGTTTTAGTCCGAGCGGCACTGAGCCATTCCCACCGATTCTCACAGTGCTTTATTCTCTGCCTTTATGTTCTGGCCCTCACATACACCCCCTCCAACGGATGCATTGAGGATTACCTGTTCTACCTCTCGAGCTGCAGCCGCCCCCAGTGGCCGACGAAATGACCAACCAAGGATGTACAAATTTTGAATAGCAGCAGTACAAAATCTGACGCTGTTACACAAAGAAGGTGGTGAAAGAAATGGATTTAGTTTTGTGTATTTTGTTTTGAAACAACACAAATTTCAGATTAATTTATTGTTCCCATTTTTGTTTGCCTGTTTTATTTTACATAATGTCATAGTCGAGGTTTGAGCTTTGATTTCCTTGTTCTAGCCATGTTCAGTTTTAGTTCTCAGTCTACATCTTTGGAGATGAAATAAAAGAGTTATAAAATCACTAAACATGGAGCTGGAAAAATTGCAAGTGATGAGACTGAAAAAAAACAAAAAAACAAAAAACGATGACTGGTTCTTGACCTGTTTGAACGTCACATGTGATTTGCATCTTCTGACTGGCGGTGGCGTTGACATAGTGGTGCTTTGATTTTGTGCTTTTGCATCTGAAGTCCTCATTTGGAGATGATGATGGTACTAAAGAAAAAAAATCACCATTGTTTTTAATTCCAGTCAGTTTTACTAAAACAGTGCCAGTCTGGATGGGAAACCTCCCAGACTGGAAGTTAGCAGTTAGAGAGGTCACCAGATCAAGGTGAAACGGTTTATACTCTGGTCATGCCACACATAAAAAGCAGCGCCAATACTGCAAGCCCTAGTCCAATGGCCCTCATAGGAGTGAGGAAAACTCCACCTGCTGATGTGACTGTCCAACACTTGGCAAGAAAACCTACTAGCTGTTACCTTTGCTCCCAGAACATAGACGGGAAGAGAGCATCTGTTTGTTCCTCCTTTCACCGCCAGCATCCCCTGAGCAAAGGGTTGTTATAACTGTCTGCAGTCGGTGCGGTGCTTTTTTCGTCTTAGTTGTTTCTTGTCCAATTGTTGTGTGATCTTGGTTCTCATTGTCAGTAATAAGTCAGGCTCATTCGTGGGTTCTGGTCTCCACCAGGGCTGCTCTTTGCCAAAGATTCTGTTCATAATACTTGTGGACAGAACCTGTAGGCACAGCCAGTGGGTGAAGGGTGTTGGGTTTGGTGGTGTCAGGATCTTATCTCTGCTTTTATCAGATGATGTTTTTCTGTTGGTTGCGTCAAGCTATGAACATCAGCTTGCAGTGGGGCACTTTGCAGCTGAACATGAAGTGACTGGGATGAGAGTTAGAACCTCCACGTTCGATGCCATGATTGTCTCTCAGAAAAGGGTGGATTGACCACTCTGCACTGCAAAAAATGACTAAGTCTCACAATCTTATATTCAGCAAAAAAAGTAGTTTTGATCTCGATTATAGTCTGAATCTTCCCAAAGTAAGTGAAGTAATCGGCCAGCGCAGTAAAATAATCACACTTGGTAAGATTTCTTGAACTAGGACAAAATATATAGTTGTAGTTACTTCAAGAAATAAGTGACTCAGTTATGTGTTTACTTCAAGTATTTTATACTGGAGTCACGGTGGTCCTGACTGTTTTCATCACATGAATACAACCTATTTACTCAAAATTACTGAAAAAGAAATCATACCAGATTCAAAGGATGTTAAAGAAGCTTGTTATAACGTGGAATATTCTTTGGGTAAAAGCTGTAAGCTGTATAAAGATTTTAATTTGACAAAATCATACACATGCAAGATCAACATTTTCTTCTTTAAAAAATGTTTAATGTTCTGAAAATAAATACATTTTTCTGTTGATATTATTTTTGCCATTATGATTTCTCCTTACAGTAAATTATTTGTTGTTTATACAATATTTTAGTAGAATGAGGGTTAAATTTAGATAATCAAAGATGCAAAACAAAATCAAGCATGAAGCAAGACAGCAGGAACACACAAGGCAGGACTAACAGATGCAGCGATATTGAACAAAGCAAAGAGTGAACTGCGTACACGCACAGGGGTAATCAGGGAAAACGAGGCACGGGTGAACAGAATCAAGAAAAATGACAGAAGAAGTAAAAGGAAATGCAAGGAAGTAACCAAAGAGGAAACCACTCAACATAGAAATGAAGTCTTATTATAAAAAAGAACAAATATAAACAATAACTAAATTATAAAAGAAACTAGGATTCCAAAACAGGAAGAATTATTAAAATTTGAACACACCTGAATCAAAACTCTGGACAATAGTAAAATCAGCCAGAAGCTCAAAGAAACACGGTGCAAAAAAAATCACAGCCCATGACATTTATTATCCCAGAACATTTTTGGAGGGCGCTTTCCTTGCATGCTTGGCATTCTGTAAATGACATGCCTTTGATAATGCTTACCGTAGGTGTGTCAGAGTGGCGGTCCTTACGGGTATGATGAAGAGGATCACTGACACAGTCAATCTTGATGGAGTTATGGAGGCATCCAGCTCCTCAGACATTTACTCTCTGAGGGCGTAAAAGTGTCCACAGACTGCAGCTCCTGCCCAGCGGCCTGCACTGGTCTCGGTTACAAAGACGACTAATAGGCTTCTACCCCTGAACATCATATTATCATCGATCGGGATTCATATTTTGCTGTTATATCAAACTCAATATGATGATGAGATGATGATGATCCTCCCCTCCTAGTACAAAATAAAAATAAAAAATGCCTGTGCTACCTTATTTCCCCTTTGACATTAAAACAGTCCTGCTTATTACTATATATCACAATATCATTTTCTTTCCAATGCTACTGTTTTGGCTTTTTCAGCTTAGCTTTTTTCTCCCTTCACAAGCTGCTTCTCTAGTCCTGTGCAAAAATCATTCACTATTATTATGACTGAACGCCTCCTAGGACTCTGTATCCTCCCCTCACTTCCTTCACCTTGCCCTCCCTCAGCCTCCTCGAGGCCGTCCAATTTCACCAGACTGAGTTTCTGAGTTCCACCTTTGGTGCAGAGAACCCTTCTCTGGGGATCCCAAAGCAATAATGCAGCGTCAGAGGCAAAGACAATAATCAAATCTAATGCGCTGGCTGATCTGACTTCCGTAACCCCGCTTATGCTTTAATTTATTAGACATGGGAGAGAGGAGGGATTGAGGAATTCAATGTGTGGCTGGCCCCTGAGATGCTTTCAGAAGATATATTGTTTATTGCTTTGGGTTTGTAACTGCGCATATGGCCTTAAAAAAAAAAAGTGGCTTTCTGGGAGTTCGTATTAGAGAGTACATAAGTTTCTATTGCATATTTCTCTCACACTTACATTTTAGGAAAAATGGGTAAGAAGATGGATGTGAGAGGATTATGGACAGAAAAGACCTAAACTTGTTCCTCATGTTACCAGAAAAGCTATTAGCACAAGTATGTATGGAGAGTGTGTTGTAATGGCGACCAAAAGAAGATGTTAATTTTCTTGATACACATTTATGACAGATTCTCTAACTCGTATCTAAATGAGGCTGGACTTTACTGGGTTGAATGCAAGTACAGCAGCTTCTCCTGAAGGCCTCTTTCACTCACATGTACCTGTATGAATAAATAAAAGGAGCACAAGAAATATACACATAGCATCTATTTAAGGAAAACACATTACTTTGCTCTCTGTATCAGAGCTCAAAGAAATACCATTTAGGTTCATATTAGTGTGCTGCAGTGGTAACAAGAAAAAAAGCATTTCCTGGTGAAAATGCAATGTGAATGCTGAAGGCTGAAAGATTTTACCTGCGATGCATAGAAATGCTTTAAATACTTAAAATTTAATTTGCTGAACCAGCGGAAAGACCAAAAATTTGAAAAATGAAAGGGCTCAAATTTTGAAGAAAGTACCTAAATTGAAATTAATTGGCTAAAATTGACATTTAAAAAAAAATATGGAAACAGCAAGAACTGAAGCACATCAAAATGAAGAAGAACTGCAGTACAAGGGAAATAGAGCTGAAACAAGCTCAGTTTGAACCCAAAAATTTACAGCAGCCTGCTAATTTACCACTAAAACTGAGGGAGAAATAGCAGTTTAAAAATTGCCATAGGTTTTTGTTTTTGCTCCAAAGAGAGGAGAAAAGTTAACATTGGAGTGAAGGGCATATATGGAGGGTACTGCTGACACTCTGCGGCTCCTGGTTTGAATTATGTAAATCTCTGGGTTTTGGAAAGGACATTTTCTTAAAGAGCACAACCATAGCTACAATTTGAAGGATAAAATGTTTTGGTAAACCAAATGTTGAGAGAGTAAAAGAGCTGAAAGAGAAAAAAAAATGAAGTAAAAGTTCAATGTTTTTCAGTGGGTAATGATGTCACCACTCTAAAAAAAAAACAAAAAAAACGGTAACATA
>VUQK01040139.1:26466-39137 GCA_015106715.1 Bujurquina vittata
GGAGGAGACCCAGCCGCCCAAAACACCACCCCCACGCCACAATAACAGGAATCCTGACAGTTATTGTGTGTCTTTACATAGTAAGGCTTGCTTTTTTCCTTGACATGTCCCAATGACAAAGGTTACAAGTATATCACAGCATCTCACTGTTTTTGTATTGGCTTCAACAATAGTGATTTAAAGTTGCTAATGTTAAATGAAGATTGTATTTTTTTCTTAATCATGAAAAACTAGACTGTATGTGCGCTGGGAGCCTCCATCAAGCTCTTGACAAAGTGCAGGATGCATCCAGTCATTTGACTCACTGAAGTTTTAGAATTAGACCTAAAACCAGAGAAGCGCAAACTGGAGGGCATTTGTCTCTTTCCTGGTTCTGCTATGGGCTGGACCCCTTGCATTTGAAGAGTCTGCTATTGATTTGTGAGGCCAGAGAACATGCACTGCAGTAATCCAGTCTGCATGAGATGGAGGCATGAATAAACTTGTCGGCACTCGACAGGGCAGGACGCAGTCTGACCTTTGCAGGATCTTCTGAGCTGATAAAAGGCAGTTTTAGTAAAACGCGATGACAGCTAAGAGGTTCAGGTCAGAGTAAAAGTTCCTCTGACTTTTTACTTGCTGATTACAACCCAGACATAATGACTTTGACCATGGCTCAGGGCAGTACATTCACTCACTTTTACTAAGAAAATTGTGTTGTGCAAATGTGCACTGAGGCTTTTATTGAGATTGCCACCTGTGATCTGTATGCATTCAAGACCTGTTTTACTGAGCAAAGGCACACACGCACGCACACACACACACAACCACACACACACAGAGAAATGGGTATTATAAGACCAATAAAGTATTTTAAAATGGCATATTTGCTGCTGTTGATATCCTGAAAAGGGATTTTAGGGTAGCTAGATGTACTCTATGTCAGTTCTAGTTTCTAGATACCACTGGTATGTAGTAAATGCTTATTTATGTCCTTATGGAAGATACTGAATGACAAAACCAACCCCCACACATAAGTACTGTTTACATTATATTTCAGTAATACACACAGCATACTGTATATTCACCTATATTCATGTTCGTATTAATGATAAGTCAGTTAACAGCATTTTTTTTATTTTACTGGTTTTCCTTCCTGGCTTCAAATTGGCCGGACTTGTTGCTGATCATTGCTGACCTTTCAATGCTCTCGACTCACACGGCCCCTTTTATTGCTCTCACTGAATCTTCCCCTGTATTTCCTTGTCACTTGGTTTCCTTGCTAATTAGCTACAGCTACTCTTTAATTTAGGTTAAAATCTTAAAATCAGTTATCACTTGAGATAAGAAACGTATTCGAGCACATTATCTAACGGCTACAGACTCAAGACATTTATCTTATATTTTTTCATTTCCCACCATGTCAGACTCAACATTGAATCACTCTTTGAACATTTCTTTCATTTGAATCTCATCTGATTGAAGACCCGTTCAGTGAAGGCAGGTGGGCCGACAGCTGTCCACACAGTTCATGCTCAGTTTAATGCTTTTCTGACCGGGCACCAAAAATACTGCCGTTTATTTTTCTAATCCAAGCATTTATTTGTGAAGTGGAGGAAATAATTATTCAACCCCCTGCTGATATTGTAGGTTTGCCCACAAACAAAGAAATTTACAGTCTCTAATTTTTATTGGTAGTTTCATTTTAATTGAGAGAGACAGAATAAAAGCCACAAAGCAAATAAATAAAGAAATAAAAGTTATAAATGTATTTGCATGTCTCGGAGGGATTTTGGCCATTCCTCTTTACACAAACTCTTTAAATCCTTTAGGTTTCTTGGCTGCTGCTTGGAAACTCAAAGCTTCAGCTCCCGCCACAGATTTTCTACAGGACGGCGGTCTGGAGACCCTCCATGACCCTAATGTGTTTCTGTTTAGCCACTTCTTTTTTGCTTTGCTGGTATGTTTTGGGTCATTGCCATGCTCATCCATGACCTATCTTCAGTGTTCTGGCTGAGGGAAGGAGGTTCTCGTCCTAGATTTTATCAGGAATCAAGACGTTTCTTGTCATATACACCGCAAAACACAGTGGTTATGCTGAGCCATGAAACTCTTACTTTGTGAGTACCCTACGCCCAAAAAAACAAAACCAAGTTACACTAACATGAAAGAATAATAAGCATAACAACATAAATAAATAGTACAATACATACAAATGCAAGGTGTGGTCAGAATATAAAATGCAATTATGTGTTATTAGAATGGTAAGACATTCAGAATCTAACAATGTTATTTTATAAGATTGTATAATATTATATGCAAAATTGCAAGTGCACAGGTCCATTTTGAGAATTAAGGCAACTAATCACTGTTTATTATTCAGTCAGTCATTCAATAGCCTGATGGCCCGGGGCTAGAAACTGTTTTTTAGTCTGGTTGTTCTTGCTTTCACACTCCTGTACCGTCTGCCAGACGGCAGGAGTGTGAACAGTGTGTGCTGTGGGTGGGTGCGGTCCTTGATAATGATGTTTGCCCTCTTTATTAACTGGGTATTATAAGTGCCCTGTAGTGATGGGATAGCAACTTCACAAATGAATTGTGCCGCTTCAATGACACGCTGGAGAGCTCTCCTCTCCTGAATAGCGCAGTTCCCAGGAAACACTGTGATGAAGTTTGTCAGGATGCTCTCCAAAGTGAATCTGCAGAAGTTGCTGAGGAGCTTGGAGGGTAATCCAAATTTCCTCAGCTTTCTTAGGAAGAAGATGAGCGCTCTTGACAATCTCCAGTGTGTTGTGGGCCCAGGTGAGAGCTTCACTGGTGTAAGTGCCAAGGTGTTTAAGGTCTTCACCCTCTCCGCCTAAGTCCCTTTGATGTATATGATTGGGCGTGCTGGTCTCTCCTCTTAATCTTACAAATCAAGAGAGGGACAAATGAAAATGTTAGCTCAGTTCTGATAAGCAGACCCCTAGAGCACACCCAGGCATGTTGTCTGGGCCAGCTGCTTCTCTGGGATTGGCCCTCCTCAGGACCTTGCACACTTCATTTGATGTCACAGTGAGGGGCGAGCTCTGTGCTACCCCCAGTAGCAGAATCTCTCTATTATTGGTTGGTGTTGAAGGTATTAATACGAGCGTAGAACTTGTTTAACTCATCTCGTAGTACATTGTGGCTGGCTGCGACCCTGCTGTTTCTCTGCTGAAAGTCTAGAATGTGTTGGAAGCCCTGCCACATGCATCAGGAATCAGAGTTGTTGTAATGTCCCTCCAGCTTCAATCTGTACTGCCACTTGGCTTCCCTGATGGATCTACGTAGGACATATCTGGCTTTTTCATCCATAGTCTCTGGTTTGGATATATGTTGTAGCATTTCGTGGGGACCACAACATAAACACATACAACACCACCTTTGGTTTTACCAAAGGCAGGTGTGCAGTCTCCGTGGTGCACAGAGTGGGTCTGTAGCTGAACAGCCGAGTCCGGCATACTTGCAGTCATCCTATGGAGCTAGTCTGATACAAACACAGGACAAGAAAGCTACAGTCCAAAAGGTCTGAGCTAAGACCATGGTAAACTTTTCCGATGTCCAGTAGTGTTTCTCTGCTGTATGTGATCCTTTTACATCATACAGCTTCATGTTGCGCTGTGTTACGGTACATTGGCTCCTCTTCATTGCTTCCTTGCTTCTGTTCATCGCTCCCTGTTGGAACCAAAATTGAATGTAAAATCCTTCTTCTCGCATACACAGTCTTGGATAATCAGGCCCCATCTTATCTTCTATCTGACCTCATAGTACCGTATCACCCCATAGAGCACTTCACTCTCAGACTGCTGGCTTAGGGAATTTAAAAGCAGAATGGGAGGCAGAACCTTCAACTTTCAGGGCTCTGTTCTGCAGAACCAGCTGCCAGTTTGGATCCGAGAGACCGACACCCTCTCTATTTATGGGACTTGCTTTTTATGGGACAGTCTTACAACAAATTTCAGATGCTGCTACAAACATGACACCACCCTGAACATGAATGAATGAATGAATGATACTTTATTGATCCCACAATAGGGAAATTACACTGACCACTAACTTTACCTTTTAAAAGAATTTTGAACAAAGAACGAGCATCTGTAGTCACAGTGGGTGATTGTTTACTAAAAGGTGCACATTAGTTTGAGCAGTTTTAGAGTCTTTTGTTTTTGTTGCACCATCAGTGTTGCAAGTGCATCCACTTGTCCCACAAACAGCATTAGCACAGGAAGTAAGAGTGTGTGTGTGTATGTGTGTGTGTGTGTATTTGGGACCCCGCAGACAGAAGGAGCAGGAATCTGGGTCAGGGTGTTGTGTTCACTGCTTGGGGTCGTAGACGCTAACAGAAAACATAGTAAGACTAGTCAGATAGAACCCACTGAACGCATACAGGGCAACGGAAAAACAGCTGGAGAGTTGGTGGCTCTTCAGGTTTTAATGAGGATATTACATTATGGGTCAGCGAGTTACTATTCTGATATCTTACAGTGAATGCTGGGTTAGTGAATGGAGCTCAGAAAGCAGAGTATTGGATGATTCCATGTGGAGGTCTGTCCATCTTCCATATACAGTCTATTTTTCTAACCAATTGAAAGGATGCACAACAGTGCATGAAAGAATAAGGTGCACACCATTATACAGGCTATCACCAGGATAAACATTGTATTTAATAATATTTCAGTTGGCTCAATTTATGACTGATGATGACTGGGTTTAATCCACCTTCCAGTGACCAAGCTAAGTGACTTAAAAGAAGCAGTCATGTTGCCTGTAGAGCAGGTGACTGCTGGTTGTTGGTGTTAAATGATAAAATGGTGTTGCTGAGCTCCAAGCAGTGACTTTTATTTCTGGAGCTTTTACCATAGAGGACCATAAAGGTCTTCACCACCTTTCTGTTGTCTTTGTGAGTAACTGAAGCACTTAACACATTCTCACAACTTGTCACATACTGACGCTTGGGGTGGACCTTTTCACTGACCTGGACAAGCATGGTTTCACGTGGCTACAGTCTTATGGTGTGTATGTGACATGCTGCAGGACTTTAAGGGCTACAGAAATCTACTGGACTATCAAGCGTTGAAAAAATGTCTCTAAAGGAGGAGCAGGAGCACCATTTTTACACAACAACAGGAAGCACTCATTGTTAACATGATCTTACAGAACAATGCTATCTGTCTCCGTGAGATCCAGCAGAGAGTGATCACAGACAGTGACTGTGTGTCATTGTCAGCCATTGACCGGGTCTTCCAAGGCAACAGACTCAGCAGAAACAGGTGTACAAAGTACCCTTTGAGTGATACTCTGTAAGGATCTCTGTAAGATACCAGTATGTGCAAGTAAGTGTAGCCTACACACACCCAGGACTGATGAGTCCAGTACGATCCTATGCTCATCAGCCCCCTGTCAGTGTGGGCAGTTGCTACTTCTACAGTACTGTAAACCATATTGGATCCCACTTATTTCAGGAATACACATGCTGTACATACACTCTTCCAGGTACCTGTCCTTCTGTATCACTTGCAGTAAACTGCCTTTTATCCCAAATCACTATTTTCTATAGAGTGTTTGAACTGGATGCCATGGAAGGGCCCCATGAATATATCTACATGGACGAGGCAGGGTTCAATCTGATGAAACGGAGGCGGAGGGACAGGAACATCATAGGTCACCGTGCCATTGCGGAAGTCCCTGGCCAGTGGGCTGACAATGTGCATCCATTGGTAACGGGGGTTTTGGTCCTCCACCGTCATGCTAACCTGGGGTCATACAACACTGGACATCTCCGCACATTCCTGGGTGGTCTACAGGATCCCACAGCTGAGCTTGAACAGCTGGGTCAGCAAGCAGTGCTGTAGACCACCCAGGAATGTGAGGAGATGTCCGGTGTTGTATGGCCCAGGTTAGCATGACGGTGGAGGACCCCCGAGTTACCAATGGTTGCACAGAGGGGTAATATTGCCACCCCGCTGACTAGTGACTTCCACATGTTGCATCAAAAGGACACTCCTGCCACCCGCATGTGGTTGTTGTTTAGCTCTGGGAAAGGGGGAGTGCACTTATGAATGTGTATTGCCAGTGGACATTTTATTGTAATGAACATCACAGTAGTTGCAGTGTGGCATGCTGTGTGTCAGATGTTGTACAGCATGGAGCAGTGAATGTCCTGATGATGCTGCCACAGAGAAGCTGCTCAGATTGGGTTGTCCTTTGTCCTGCTTCCCTCATGGTCATCCTGTGGACGAGGACATGGTGTACAATGGTTGCCCATTTCTCATTGGTGATGACTGTTCTTGTTCTTCCTCGTGTTCCTCCTCCTCGTCCACCACCTCTCACATGCACTCTTCCTCCTCTGCCTCTCTGTAGATGTCTGTCCATTGTAGCTGCACATGTGCCACCTGCACAGTTTTATGCTGTCCAGGTGGTCTGGTCACATCAATGTACACATGTGTTCTAGTTTCTGTGTGTGAAAGGCAGTGTTGGAGTTGTGTTTGCATTTAGCTGCCATTTTTTTATGGTTTTGCAACACAGGTGTGAAATGACAGACTCTGTTTAAGGTTTAGCAACACAATGTGGATTGTGCATAGTGACTGAGAATGTGTTTGCTGTTTCACAAAAAAGAGTGCTTGAGTTGCACAGGATGTGTCTAAGTGCATGAACTGTGTTTGCTGTTTGGCCAAAAACGTGTGTGATTTGAGAAATTTGTTTAGGCCTCTGTGGATTTGGTTTAGGGAGGATTCACATTTATTGACATTTTCCAAAGCATAGGGCGGGGGGCAATACCCAGCATAATCTTTCCAAATAGTTAGAAAATGTCGGTGGGCCTATGTAATTTGAGCCCTGCTGCCTGACCGCCAGTGCTCGAGGTATCCACACTTCTGCACCATTGCGTGGTCTGCAGTGATATGGACTCTGGTCTGGCAAATCAATTCAAAGGTCTCTTTGAATTCTCTAAAATAGGCCATCATCGATTCACAAAATGACTCTACTGACGATATTAGGCAGGAACAAGCTGTGAGTGTGGCGCAGCAGGTGTGGAAAGCAGCCAAAGCCGCCAGAGATAAATTCAACAAGGAAGTGGAAGCATTGTTCCAAAAATGTAAACAAATACACAGGAAACCAGAGAAAACAATGATGGATTTTATTCAGAAGGTGCATACATTAATTCTGCATGTTCTTGGTGTGTTGTCATCTATGCTAAACAATCACCAACAATCACCATTAATCACGAGATTACGCACAAATATACGAGATTTGTGCGTAATCTGGTGATTGTTTGCTGGCACTGTTGCCAACTTTTGTGTAACAAAACTCACTGTTGGCTGTCTCTAAAATCGCTAGAAATTGGTGAAGGTCCGGGGGGGGTTCCCCTCGGGGCTGAAGAGAGGCAACCATTGTACACCATGTCCTCATCCACAGGATGACAACGAGGGAAGCAGGACCAAGGGTCCAACCCAGTTCGTACGCAGGGCAATGCCATAGCGTACGAATGGATGCAGTTCAAACGCTGTATGTACACAAAACACAGCGACAGCAGAGATTTCAGGTTTCCGGCGTCAAAAAAAGATTTCCTATTTTTTAAAAATGTTTTATCTTTCTTATATCGGTAAGTCGACTGTGGTGCACAGGAATTATGAAGGGCTTATATATAAAATGAAGAAATGATTTCTTCTTACCCCCATTGATAAAGAATGTATTGTAGTGTCTGTTAAGATGTTGAAGATGGCGAGAGATTGCCAGCAAAAGTTTCCCTTTTATTAACAACTAAATGGCTGCTTTGGGCCACAAACCCAAAAACAACAACAAAACGGGACACCAGCTCGGACTCTCGCTCCCCCGTGTGTGCACACACACACATTCAAGTACCAACAAAACAGTGGGAAATAACATAGCATCTGCACAGAACAGCATCTAACTTTAACAGAATCGCTACAATAGGAAAGTCACTTTGCCAAAAACTGACTTCAGCTTCTACCATGTGACAGAAATGACTTTAGGAGTCAAAATGAATTGATATCATTCATAAGAGATAATGTTTGACATATGCTTGAATTATTATTATAGGTCCGCAAGTCATTTACAATAGTATAAACACTAGGGATGGCACGATACCACTTTTTTGTATCCGATACCCATACCGATCTTTTACATTTGGGTATCTGCCGATACCGATATGAATCTTTTTTTTAAAAAAAAACAAAAACAAACAAAAGACCTTACATAAGTCAACAGTCTCTCACACAGCAAAATCAAAATCTTTTAGTTGTCCCATGTACCAGACTAAGGACTGGGGGAGGACAGAGATTTTCATGCAGTGGCATCAAAGCTCTGGAACTGTTTACCACTTACAGCTGACTCTGTGGTGTCAAAAAAACTGTTGAAAAGTTTTCTGTTTAGTTAGGCTTTCTGATGACTTTTATTCTTTTTCTTTTAATATGATAATGTTTTTATGTTTTTAACATGATGTTTTATCTGTTTAGTTTTTTTTTTATATTGTGTTTTAATTATTGTACAGCGCTTTGTGACTTTTTGTTTGTGTAAAGCCCTATGTTAAACTCACCTGAATCCTGTTGCTCCTGTGAGAAGGTGATTCATTGGCTTATGTGATGTTGCAAATTTCATTAGGGCTGCAACTGTCGATTAGTTTAGTAATCGAGTATTCCATTGATTATTCCATCTATTACCCAAGCAACTGGATCAGAAATATTTTTTTCACATTCACAATTCATCTGCACATTTTAACTTCCGTACTGCAGCTTTTCCCTGTGTGAAACAAACAGGATGGATGGAGCAGCTACAAAGTTCTCTTTTCTTCACTTACTGATCAGGTGGTTGATGAAGGACCTCCAGCTGTTTCCCAGTAAAGGTTTAATGGTGGTTACAGGGCGAAAAGCTTCTTTTGGACGGTGGAAAAAAATTTCCTTCCACTCTATCTCTGCCCACTGTCTTCGGTACCGGCTCTTTGCGCTTGTGCAGACACACTGCATGTAAAACAGCTGACTGCTGCTGTTGCGTCATCAGTGTTTATGTTGAAAAACTGGGAGCTGCGTGAGCATAATCTTGGAATGCTTAATTATTCACAAGCATTCTCCTAAATACGTTTCTACTGCAGGCAAATTTGGTCACTAATCAGGTACTAAAGTATAAAAATATTGTGAAGGGGAAGGGGTCCTTCCGGTACCGGACGATTGCTAATGTGGCGCTCACTCGCAGAATGTCCGAGAGCTGAAGTAGAGAAAAAAAATAAGCACAGCGAGCACACCACACAAACACGGCAGAGGTGGAGGCGTGGAAAACACGCCTGCGATGATCAAATCAAATCAAATCAATTTTATTTATACAGCGCCAATTCACAACAAATAGTCGCCTCAAGGCGATGATCCACTCAGTGTCGAAGGGAATCCGTCGCAGCGACGCCCGCGTGGCATGAGAGGGTTGATCCCTCCATTCCAGTAGGTGGCGGTAATCTAAGCTGGTTTGGTCAAACTTAAACCCACACGACGAAGACGACGGCCGAGAACTGTAACGCAGCTAATGTGAGCTAAACGCTATTTATTGGATCGGATTAAATTTTTCCAATATTTGATCCAGTAATTTAGCCCAGGATCGGACCGATACCGATACTGAACATCGGATCGGCGCATCCCTAATAAATACCAGCAATAATTGTTTGTGCAAATACTGAAAATCACTTTTTTTTACAAGTCCGGCTATTCAGATGACAAATCGCTCCATTGCCACTACAAACAAACTACATTGCCACGCAAATCAAAATTACAAACTGAAACACTTTTACAAGTTCCAAAACAAATTTACATTTCAGAAAACAAACTTACATTTTTGAAAACAAAATTACATTTTAGAAAACAAATTAACAATACGAGACTTTTACAAGTTCGTAGAAAATTTACGTTTGAGAAAATAAATTAACATCACTCGAAACACTTTTACAAGTCCCGAAACAAATTTACATTTGGCAAAACCAACCGGAAAGGGTAGGGACTAACGCCGATGTCGACCCGGAAGGGATAAGAGAAGCGGTCATTTCGATTCAAGATGGATCGAGTTGCATTTTGCCTGTTCTGTGGGACACCTTTGAGCAGAATAATGCGGTTTTGTTTTTCGTGTGGTCGGTCCTTGGAGTTCTTAAATGGCACAGAACAGACGGAAGGACCAGAGGTACAGGGGACATCTCAACAGCCAGATAACGCTAAACAACGTGGGTGTAGAATAATGCTCGCTATCTGAAGTAGCCTATGTGAATGAAAGCTACTATTACTATTGTTATTGGTTAGCTCATTTTGCTTTTTGAGACAAAGCTTTTTCAATTTCAGCAGAAAAGCCTTGTTCGTCATATAAACAGTTCCTGGAATACCGAAGCTCAAAGTCCAAAGAGCGACAGTCTTTCAACTACGGGCCTAGAGGAAAACATTGGGCTAAAGAACGAAAACACGTCCAGGCAAGTTATACAGTACTGATCGTGTAATTAGTACTGGACTGTCTTACTCATCTCACTGTGAAACTGTGGTGTCACAAATTGGACCATGGAAAGACACCAGATTCTCCATAGAAACACAGATGTATGCATCATCTATTTTTTTTTTACCATTGTTTAATATATGAAATTAATATCATCTTTGTCATAGGTAAACATTGGATTGATGGTGCCAAGTGGAACTGATTTAAAACCTCTAAGATTTAAAACCTCTAAGAGGGAAAACGGTCCCATTATTTGTAGACCCAGAAGTAGAAGCATCCGAGTTACTGCAACAAGCTGTCCATAAAATGAGAACATTTAACAAGGACATAGAAGGACAGTGCATCCTGTTGTATCCAGACTGCTCAGAGGTAGTCCATGTGCCCGGATCAGGAAGGCCATTCAAGTTTTCAGTCACTGACAAACATTGTTGCCTTAGTGTGCAACATCTACACAGTTATGTAACACTGTGTTCACTTTGTAGATTCAAAGATGGTCTTTCAGCCCTTCAGTTCCTGACTGCACTACAGCAACATCCTACATTGCTGACCCCTGTCCTGTGCCACTGTGAAAAGCGACTGACTGGCTTTGAGCTTGAGAGACTCTTCAAACCTCAACTCAGCCCTTCAGGGAGTAATAGGAGAGTGAAAGAAAGTCAAACCTTGGCCTACTGGGCAGACTATCTCCTGGATTGTGAAGGTTTGTAAGGTTTTCAGTACCTACTTGGAAACCCACATTACCCTGGTATACCTGAACATTTATTTCTTTGCAGAAGGCGAGGCTGCTGTGTCTGTGGAAAACATTTTGATGTTTGCAACTGGGCTTACATCACTTCCCCCATCTGGCTTGGAACCATTGCCACAAATAGAGTTCCTGAATGACTCTCCATTCCCAATGGCAAATACATGTTCAAATGTGTTGAAATTACCACTCCTGGATTCATACAGTGTGTTTAAGACACAAATGGACTTTGGAATTCAAAATAGTCCAGGATTTGGTTGTCCATAAACTATATAGCTGGATACCCCTAGAGCAGTGTTTTTCAAACTTGGTCCTCAAGGCACATTGCCCTGCATGTTTTAGATCAGGGATCCCCAAATCCAGGCCTCGGGGCAGGTGTCCTGTTAGCTTTTGGATGTTTCTCTGCTTCAGCACACCCAATTTCAATTAATAAATGATTAACGAGCTTTTTAAAAAAAAAAAGTGCAGTCATCTGAATTAGTTGTTAAAGCATGGAAACATCTAAAACATGCAGTGTAGTGTGCCATGAGGACCAGGGTTGGTAAACTGTGCCCTAGAGCTTAGACCATAAAAAAAAGCTTTGTTCGTTCTTTGTTGGTATTATGTGCACTTACTTTTGCTAAAATACTTTTAAAATATGTTAGGTGAACATGTTTGTTTCCCTCAGACAGCATTTTGACAAATGTTTGTCAACCATTATTTTCGTTCATTTATTTCCCACTTGAAATACTGCAGCCGTGGTTGATACATTGTATACATGTTCCACAATACATTTCCCTTCAATTCATAGCTGAGCAATTTCTTTTGGTTTCAGATACAGTTCAGTTGAAGACCCCCACTGTTGGGGCTTCTATAAATGGTTGTGCTCCATTGAAAAGTCCAAGTATTCTTGCATGTTTGGGTCCCCACATGGAGCTCTTGTCAGATGGGCCTCAGTAAAGGCATCCAGTTCAGTCTGTTTGATTTTAAATCCACAGTCTCTGGAGCCAAACCTATGTTACAGAGAAAATATGATTACATTTAGTTTTACAATAAAATGGAAAATACCACCTATCACCAAAGTATTACCTGTGTGGTAAGTAGTAGAGCTCATTTGGCACTCCTCCTGGACATGATGCTGTTCTGGAGGGGGGTATCCTGTGACTGTTCCACAGTCTCATACACTCATCCAAGTCCTTCTGAATAACATCACCAAAGCAATATCTCAGCAGACACTGGTGCTCATGACTCCCGTTGAAATATCCAGCTTCTCTAAGGTCTGCAAATAGCTCCATCCAAAACTGACACCTATAAAAATCAAAAATATAGTGTTATAATTTTCAGCATACCCATGTTTAAATTATAGTCACTCAAAATTAAATTAAATTTATGTAGGCCCCTTACCTCCCCTTTCTGAATATGGACCACCAGAACTCAATCCTCTGGTTGTTTGTATATGAGCCATACATGTGGCTGGATG
>VUQK01040140.1:0-14574 GCA_015106715.1 Bujurquina vittata
GTAAATGTATTTTATCCAGCTCGTTAGACTTGTCCTCCAAAACGCACCTTCCTTATTAGTCATGTCAAAAATTATGTTATCTGCAGACAGTTTTTCCTGACATACACAGTTGCTAAAGTATTCACTCACCCCTCAAAGGGAGCGGTCTGAGGAGCACAGTAAACTCCCACACTAAAACACCTTTGCGATGAATTAGAGTGGAGACTGTGAACCAGGCCTTCTCTCCAACGTCAGTGTGTGACCTCTGGAAGAATGGTGAGAAATTCATATAAACACTCCTAAACCTGTGGAAAGCCTTGCCAGAGGACCTGAAGCTTTTACAGCTGCAAAGGGTGGGCCCACATCATAACATCCTATTAAGAATGTGATGTTACTCAGGTTCATATGCAAGTGAAGGCATTTGAGTGAATACTTTTGGCAGTATAGTGTATTTCACACTTCTGACCCCTTTAACCTCCACTGTGACTGCAGAGTCAATTAACCCAAGCAGTATCCAAGTGATTTAGGAGACGTGGGTTGGTCTCTAATCTAACAAAACAAACTTTAATCTGTAAAATGGCTCAGTTTGACCCCTAACATAACAGTAGGGTTACCAACTTTGTGCAGTATGTAGATTTCACAAGCTATACAGTAAATCGCAAGAATGTTTTCTAAAGTTAAACCATCTAGACTTTTGAATGATGCCTTTAAATGAGTATCTAAAATTTATAAATTCAAGTTATTACATGTTAAACACAAACTGGGCAATCCTGTGTGCCGACATCACAGCACCACAGCCCCTGTCATGACATCATTTCCACTATTGCATTAAATACTCTTGTGCACTTTGGGACGTTTCAGCCAAAAACACGACAAGGAAAAGAAATGATGTAGTACTGTATACCACTCCACAGTATTATCTCTGATACTTTTCCCATACATCTCATATTCAAATGTCAGACGTGCTTAATTGTATATGCGCCTCTGAACCACCATTTTAACTTCATATCCTGTTCTTGATGATTGATAAATAATTTGACAAGTGCTGCTTTGTTCTGTTTATTACATGAAATACAAAAGACTGAACATGAACCCAAAAAATAGTTAAAACCAACTCCCGTTGGGCGCCTGTAGCCAGTTAAGATCCCTGCATTGCCAAGAGCTTGATGACGACCTGAAAAAACACATCCACATGTTGTTATGAAAATCAAAATTGGTGTTTCATGGGCTATCAGACAAATGTGTTAGGCAAACATAGCTTATTACTTACATCCAGTGGCGGGCCGTGCATTTCACACCTAGGCCTTCAGTAGTGCTCCGCCTGAATCACTCCACCCTCAATAACTATTGCACATTATTGATTTAAGTTAAATCAATAATGTGCAATAAGACCTAACCTCAGTAGCCTGCTCATGCTTCCTCTTCAGTCTGAACACTGGAGAATGTTTTTCCTGAAGTAGCTCCTCACACTCTTTTGTCCAGTGGGCAAACACTGCTCCATAACTACATTGACTTAAAAAAAATTAAGTTAGTATTTGTATAATATTTACATATCCCATTAAGCCAAGCATGTATTACAACACTGGAAAATTCCTAACAGTAAAAATAGGATAAAAAGAAAACTGCTTGGCATGCAAAGAGCAATGACACATGTCAACAATATAAAACAGTCAGTGCCAATGAGACAGCCCAGAGTTCAGCACAAAGCTTTCAAGAAAAATAAAACCGGCACAGCCACACACAAAATCCTGAGGAAATTTCTAAAAACTGTCATTGAACAATGTATTTAAATGAGCATTTATTCACACTTGTTCAAGGTGTTGTTCTCCAGCAGCACAAGGCACCACCAGCTCCGCAAAACACGCATGTCAAACTGGAAAATGTGTTCCAATTGTTCCAATTTAGAGCACAACACAAAAATCAAGCTTGAAGATGTAATTTCACTGTAGAGATTGACTTACGACCGTGTAGTCAAATTGTGCATCTAGAGCAATGTCCAAGGCAGACAATAAAACAAGACCAGTTTACACCTTCAGACTACACTTAAATACCTTTACACATGAAATCAAATGACCCACATGATATGAGTATAGCTCAAAAATTTATAATCTTGAGGTTGATAAAAAGTGATTCAAATACCTCAATCCATTTGCACCATAGCTTATTAAAGACCTACCAATAACATGAATACACTGCAGTCTAAGCCAAATTCTTGCTTTGGGAAGCCCTGAATAAAGAAAGCAGACATTAGTACTGTCAGCACTCACATAACTTTTATCCTAGGAGGAACATGAATACCTTCAAGTCCTTGCCCGTTTTCTCAGTCCATAGACCAGCACGGATCTTTTGTGCAATCCCCCCCGTTCAGTTACAATGAAGATCATTAGATTTGTGCGAATGATGGAACAAATGGAAAGTAAACTACTCTTTATTCATGACAATCCAAAAAGGTCATAGGAGCGTGACCCCATAACATGCAAAAAGGTCGTAAAAAGGTCATAGGAGCGTGACCCCATAACATGCAAAAAGGTCGTAAAAAGGTCATAGGAGCGTGACCCCATAACATGTAAAAAGGTCATAGGAGCATGACCCCATAACATATAAAAAGGTCATAGGAGCATGACCCCATAACATGTAAAAAGGTCATAGGAGCATGACCCCATAACATATAAAAAGGTCACAAGAACATGACCCCATATTATGTAAAAAGGTCATAGGAGCATGACCCCATAACATGTAAAAAGGTCATAGGAGCATGACCCCATACATAATTTCAATGTAACCTCAAAAGTGGCATGTACTGCTGGCCTCTCATTGCTGATTCACTTTGTGACTAAAGCGAATCAAGAAAGAGGATCTCCTTTTTGGCTGGCTTGATGACCTAAAGACAACATCTTTACTGAAAACCAATAAAATGATTGTACCACTGTGCTTCACGTTACAGTTGCCTGAAAAAGGGGGAACATATGCCCTAGACCAGGGATCCTCACATCCAGGTTTTGAGGGCCGGTGTCCTGCAGGTTTTAGGTGTGTCCCTGATCCAACACACCTGAATCAAATGGCTGAATGACCTTCTCAGCATGCAGTCAGGTTCTCCAGAGTCCTGCTAATGGCTTCTATATTTGAATCAGGGACACATCTCCTGGCCAAGGACAAGAGTTTATTTCCATCGGCAACTCCTCTCTGCCGATTGGACTCTTCTCGTCGTTGTCCTTCTTCTCCTTCTCCTTGTGTTTTTAATAACGTTTGGCAAACCAGCTTAGAGGTACATTATGGCAACCTACTGGACTACAATTTGGCTCAGGAAGTGACTCCGACAATTTCCCAGTGATAAACTCACGAAGAAGGCCAACTTCCTGTTGAGGTATGCCCCTGTTGGCTGCAGCCAGGTGCCTCTGGGTTTTGACCATAACAATACTATAAGCGTTTGTGCTTTTAGAATACAGAACCACGGTGCCCAAGTAGGAGTAGCTTTGGATCTACTGGAAGTTCTTGTAAAATAATTTCTCACATTGTTGCTATTTTAAATTAGAGAAAAAAATTTGAGATTCAATTGCTATAATGATTTTATTAAAATGGTGTTAAATTATAAATTAAAAGTGTTAATTTTTCTTTCTATGCAAATCCATTTATGGAGGTTAGTGGTTAAAAAAAAGATAATCATTCCCACGTCCTTTTATGACTTTATTTGGAAGTTTTAGCCACAGCTATCGTTAGACTGAGAGAGTGCTCCAGTATTTTGTACATTCTATAATAAAAAGGAAACAAAAAAGGTTTTAGAGGTCATGGAAGGGCATAGAAAAAAATAAAAAACACACAGACACTTGCTTTTACTTTGAAGTCGTCCTCATGGCTTCCAGCTATGTATGAGGTGCATGGACTGCAGTAAAACTAATTGAACAATTACCCAAAGCTTAACGTGACGAAACCTTAAAAAAGTCTTTGCACACGCACACGCACACACAAAAAGATTTACGTCATGGATGATTGTGCCTCCACAACACCTGTACACAGACACACACCTTTTCCCAGCAAGCCCAGTGTGGCTTGCAATTGCTCCTAAATATAGAAGATCATATGTCTACAAACACTTTGCTACAGCCGGAATTATCTAACAGGAATAACAGTGCAAAGTTACCACATTAAAACACCACCATGCACAATTACAGCCTATTAGACACAATATAAAGTGAGAACAGTGTTCCATGATGGCACAGGGTTAGTATGGAAGCTTGTCTCTGCCACTTTGGCTTAGGGAAAATTTTGACTTCCTGATACCTAACTCAAGATGCTTAACTCATAATTTCATCTAATTAAGTTGAAATTTGGGCAGATGGAAATAATAATAATAAGTGGCAGAAAGAGCCTTCAATAATTTTGACCACATTTAGTCCAACTGTCTCTATGCAGTCAGCACGCTTGTGACGTGCTTCCTGTGCACTAACATGTGCCGTACGGCTTTAATTGATGCGTGTGCACGTGGGGAGCTTTGACAGTCACGTGTCAGAGATCAAAGCCGCCGGAATTCCTTTGAAGTTTCTGACGTCTGTGTGCTTTACACTGACGTCACGCTCAGCCGAGGCTTTGAGTAGGGGCTCTCTGTCTCACTTTCAAGGTCAGGAAGCATTTCTGAAGGACTCAAACACAGAAAATCACGCAGCACAGTCCACGATGTATTGCTATAAATACAAACATCTTTTACCAACTTTTAAACGCTTCTTTAAAAAGCTCAGTAAATTACAGTGGGCCATGCTTGAAAAGGGCGTTTGGGACTCTAATCTCCGAGCTGTGTTTGCTGATATGTTTACTGAAATCATTCAGTCAGTTTCTGCACGCATTCTGAAACACGCACTTCCAGCTTTTCTGCAAAAAAAGAGAAACATCGAGAGAACTGTGAAAAAATTTGCACCAAAACTGGAAGATGCTCTTTTAGACGGCATCTGCTCCGCTCTCAACATTTGCCAAACAAGACATTCCAGCTTTTTCGTGCTGACACGGATGATCGAGGAGGAGGCCAAGGCTAAAATCATATCAGCTCTGTCTCTGCTCGCATCGAACCCACAATTAAGGCCAAAGCCTGCTATATATGTCAGTGCAAAAGTGACTGGCATTAAAAACCTTCAAGACATGCTTTCTGTAGCTGCCTCGTACCTGAGAATAGTTGCAGGCAGTTACTTGAAACGATTCACAGTTAAGAGGAGCTGGCTGCAGCGTATTGAAGTGAAATGGATCGGTTATCGAACCATAAGGCCCGCTGCACATAAGATCTACAACAAGGTAGCAGTCAATGAGGTGAGTTTGGCTCTCACCAGATGGTGTGCAGACCATGACACGGAACCCACGAAGGAAAAAGAAATGCCTGTCAGTGCTGAAGAACAACTGTCCATGGACGAGGCTTTGAAGACAATAAAGAACAACGTGCATTTTTTACATGATGAAAGCTTGCAGTGGCCAGAAACCGAGAAGACAGCCGATAAAATTATAAATGAAATAATTAGTCTCCAGCCTGAATGTGAATTTATTTCGGGGTTACTGATCGAAAAGGTGAGAGACTTTTTGGCCTCATGCATCCCGTTTAAACAAACGGAAAAAGTATACAAAGATCACTTCTTCAAATTTGCTGAAAAGGAATTTAACCAACTGATCCAAGAGCTGGCACACCAAGTGAAGAAAAATGAAAGGTTCCTAAAGTCTGTGAACAAACCAGACGAATCTCCTGAGGATCAAAGTTCAGACTCTTGGATATATTTCTCTTTGGCACATAATTACCCACAAATTGCTCATCCAGACTCCTCATTCAGACCCTCAATTGATTTTAATGCCATTAAACCTTATTTTATTCTTTTGTTTGATAAATTAACCATGAAAAAACACCCGGGCATTATCAGAGAACTAAAAAATGTAAGTGCAGAGGAAATCAAAATCATATTTTCAAGGCACCTGACGAATATATTGTATGACCAGCTCCAGGAGGTGACCATAGGTCAGACCTATCCCATCTCCACGATGAAACTGGGAAGCAGTCTCTTAGACTCTGTCATCTCTAGAACTTCACACCAAACAGGAATGGTGCTCTTCCTTCCTGAGGTCCGCTATGTGTGTGTGGAAGACTCAGTGGAAAAGTTCTTGCAGAAGATTCTGCTGTGGCTGGAGAGCACAGCATTAAATGAAATTGTACGAAATGACCTAATTTTTGGTGCTGTGGAAGAGCTCCAAAATGAGCTCCTAAAAGAGAAACGGGAGGAAAAAGAAAGCGACAGACCGTCTACATCTTTCCCACAGTCAAGTTCAAGTTCTGCTACCACAAATGAGTCCACCTCCTGTGTGAGTCAGACCTCCAACCTCTGAAAACTCAGCGAAGGAACCCTCAGAAATTCAGCTGAGAGAATTGTCAGAGATTTCATTTTCCTCCTGTTCCTGATGATCGTTGGAAAATCCAAGAAAAGCACACCAGAGGTTCAGAATCGTGAACAAGTCCTCGCCACCATCAACACCCTTACAGATGCGGTGACGCGCAAAGTCACAAGCGCAGAATCTCTGAGAATCCTTGGAAAAAACATGGATGAGATTACCAAGGCCACGAGTAAGAGGTTTTTCAAGGAGTTTGGCTCTCCAGAAAAACTCTTAAATGCTGCACTCACAGCAGAAGATTCATCTTTTTGCAAAACTCTTCTGAAACACTTGGACATCGTTCTTGATGCCTACCGTCCTCCAAAGAAGTCCAAAGTCGCGAGGTGTTTTTCAGCAGTGGGAAAAGCTTTTACGAAGCCCCTCAGGTGGTGCTTTAAGCTGACAGATTCAAAGAGAGAAAATCAAACCGAGCAGGACCGCTCTGTTGAAAGGTCTGAGACTGCACCAATCGCTCACACAGGGCCTACAGAGGCTCGGAGACAGCCGTCAACCTCTGAAAACCCAGAAAAGGAAATTTCACCTTCTGCTGCTGAGAGAACTGTCAGAGATTTCATTTTCCTGCTGCTCATGTGGACCGCTGAAAAATCCAAGAAAACCATAAAAAAGGCTCCGAATGGTGAAAAAGTCCTCGCCACCATCAACGCTCTTACAGACGTGGTGATGCCCAAATTCACAAGCGCAGAATCTCTGAGAGTCCTGGAAAAGAACATGGATGAGATTAACATGGTCATATGTAACAGTCTTTTAAAGGAGTTTGACTCTCCAGAAAAGCTCTTAAATGCTGCACTCGCAACAGAAGATTCATCTTTTGGTGAAACTCTTCTGAAACACTTGGACATTGTTCTTGAATGCTACTGTCCTCCAAAGACGTCCAAAGTTCAGAGCTGCTGCTCAAAGTGCAGGAGAGAAAATCTCGAAACATATAATAACTTATTACAAAACTAGAATTTTGCCAGAACAAATACTAAAATACCCCCAACTGGTCACAGCAGATGGCCACCCCTCCCTGAGCCTGGTTCTGCTGGAGGTTTCTTCCTTTTAAAAGGGAGTTTTTCCTCCCCACAGTCGCCAAGTGCTTGCTCATAGGGGATCGGCTGATTGTTGGGTACATAGTACCAGTTAAAGGTTTGTACATTCTTTTGACTAGTACTGTGTAGTATGGCAAAATAAAAAAAATCTAATAAAAATCCAAATTAACAATATTTTGAATTTTGTTGTGGTTCATAAACTTCAGTACATAATACATGGCGGTAAATGTTGTACGCTAAATGCACCCTTGCAGCCAGACTTAATTACCTAAGGCTATAACAGGAGTGTGCCGTATCTTCTTTGGTGAATGTGCTTCTTGGAGAAATGAGCCTCGCCGACACGTCTTATGCAACAAATATTTTATTACAATACAGACAGTGTCAAACAGGTACTTTCACAAAAGTCACCCGGGAGAGGGCACCTCTGATTGCCCTAGCTCCGCTCAGAGAAAGGCAAACAAAGGTTATATACTGTTTCCCTTCTGGTCAACCCCCTCATTCCTGACTTTTACCATATAGGGGTGGACAACAACATCAACCATCATAAAGATGTCTAATATATGACTGTATTGTCAGTTCCTTATTTAGTGGACATCGCAAATTCCTTTCTACTGAGGTCAATTTGAACCTAAGGTTGAGGCCGTGTTGTTTGAGGAAGAAACCATACATACATAGAGTTTAGCATAACAGTTTGATGCTCAGACACTACAAGTGCCAAACATGTGGCCCGAGGCCCAGAACTGGCCCCTCAAAGGTGTGAAAATTGCAGTTAAGTCATCACATGCATTTCTGTGTGAGAATGCATCTTGATCTGGGGCCTATTCCAGGAAGCAGGTTTAACTACAACTCTGGCTTTGTGAGGGAAACTCTGCTTTTCAGTTGGGCTGCAAGTTTACCTTCGTTTTTAGTTTGCTTTTGCCCTCTGTTCATTTTTATTGTAAGTAAATTGCCTGTTTTAAAAGTTCGTTGGTCCAGCGGACTCCTTGGCTACCACCTTTTTTTTTTAAACTGCTCTTCACTTGATTTAATTGAACCGCCTTCTCTATCACATCTTTCTGCAGGGAGATGGAAAAGGCTGTGTGGAATGCAACGCTCCTCTGGATGAATCCTGAGCTCCACCCGAGTCTCAGTCCTCAGGACCCTTTGCCCAGTGCCCAGTGATTTCTATCAGAAAAGGTCTCCTGGTATCAGAAACAACATGACCCTCCTTCAGCCTCCTCTCATTGATTTGAACTTCCTCACTGTTTTCATACAGAAACACGAGTGAAACCTGAGCTTACACTGGCTGGTATTTGTATATAAATTGCATTGCACAATATACCATTATGAAGTGAGAAAAGAGGAAACAAAGACTGGAAACATGGAACAGGGTAAAAACCTGTTCCAGGTTAGCCGGCCTCACAGCTGCAGACAGGTGAGGATGGGGTCAGAGTTAGTTTTCCAGTCTTTGTGTTAAGTCACAGCTCAGTTTGACTTGATGTCACACTGACAGATATAACATTGTGTTGCTTTAAGGAACCTCCTGTTTTATGATGCGTCAGCCCCCCCCCACCCACGCCCCATGCTGCAGCTGGGGCTCCCAATCACACAGACGAAGAAAGTCGCTCCAGTTTCTCATCAATTAAAGGGTTTTCATGTGTGTTGGATGAATTCATCAAGTTTGCTGACGACACCACCTTCATCGGGCTGATTGCTGAGGGGGAGAGGAAGCAGCTCACAGGGAAGAGGTGGCCCAGCTGGTGTCCTGGTGCCAGGAAAATAATCTCTCCTTAAATGCAGAGAAGACTAAGGAGATGATTATTGACCCGAGGAAGAGGAGAGACCTGCATGCTCCATTATCCATCAACGGGACTCAGGCGGAGAGGGTGAAGACCTTCAAATTCCTCGGCACGCACATCAGTGAAGATCTCACCTGGAGCAACAACACAATGCAGACTGCCCTCCCATCACTACAGGATGCACTTCACATCCCTGCAACATTAAATATATGGAAACATTAAAAAGAACCAAAGTGAGTCATCAGTTTCCTTGTAATGTGATGCTGTGGGTAGCAGCAACATCATGACTGTGAGCTGTGTGTGTTTGTGTGCAGGTTGTGTTAATCTTGTTTAACTGTGACACCACAGGATGCAGTTAGGCACAGATAGAACACTGACACACACAGACACACTGTAGGAGCCATATTACTTTTCTCTGCCTGATGACCTACCCTGTTGTGCTGTTTGTGTGTGTGGTTGCATCTGATTTATGGTGGTATTAATTTGAGTGGGTGCAGGTGGACCTGACTCTTGTGTGGGGGGAGCAACTTTTCTGTTGATATGCCAATGCACAGCGATATGAAATGCAACCAAGTAAGTAGTCGCTTTGATATTGAGCAATAAAGTCAGCGGTGAGTAATATCAAGAACCTCGTCTTCAGTATACGCCCGTGTCTCAGCCTGCAGCGGCGTTCAGGTAATGTTTGTATACTGGCCGCTATACACACTGACACACACACACACAGGCTTTTAACAAGAATCAGCTGTTTTCCACTGTCCCATATTTCAGAGCTTTAATGGGACAGTTGGCTGATAAAGTGTTTAATGTGTACTTCAGAGTTTTTCACTCTCTTCTTAACTGCAGTTCCATCAGTTACGGGATTGAATCATGATGTTGAGAGGAGAGCAGCACGTGCAAACACAAACACACAGAAAAATGACTGCCGTGAATGCTCTAAATATGCTGGCTGATGTTCAGCTTGTGTTTGTGTTCTCTACAGAAACACTCTGAGACAGAAAGTGGTGGGTCAAAGGTCAGTATGAGAGCGCTGACAGCAGCTGATGATGCCTCAGACGTGTCAGTGTGTTTATATAGTTTATTGATCAGGGATCAGGAAGAGCTGGAAGCTGATTCCAGCTACATGATTGTAGCACTGACACCAGTGATTGTTAGAATAACTGCAGGGCTCACACTCAGTCTGAGAGCCCAGAGCCCAGAGGCATGCTGGGTAACAGCTGGTGCCACTATTTGAACCGTTCAGTGTTTTCTCCACCAAGAACGCACTCGGTGCTCGACCGAAACCGGTTCAACTCCAGCACCAAGTCTGAGAGCTTCATCAGCATCTCATCTGTTTCCTGTGGATACAGGTCTTCATGCTCCTGCACAACCAGAACCAGAACCAGTGTGACAGCAGTTTAATGCTTAGAGTTCACACCTGTAACACAGCCTAGGGTGTGCTTCTGTTTACACACTGTGTATTTACACAGAGAGCTTTAGACTACACACAGATGTAATGAGATAAGAGGCCACACCCCCAATGACGCAAACTTTGATCCAGTTTAACACCGAACGTATCCGTGGTGATACGACAGTGGAACTCTTTCCCTCCTCCCTGTTCAGGATTTCTTCATCCCTCACTGATCCCAGCTGACCCAAAGTAGCAGGCATCACTGATGTAACCTCAGACACTCTGCTCAGTGAATATAGAGCATCATCTGGATTTACAGAGTTCACATCAATCTATATTCTGGACCAGAACCAGATGTTCTTCCAGCTGCTGGTTTATCAGCCTCGTACCATAACTGAGCAGCAGGTTATGGAAACGTAAAACACACTTTTAATGAAGAGCAACATGACTGCAGCTGTGCAGGGACTGCAGAGGAGGTCAAAGTGTTGCTCAGAGTCGTGCTCTCCACATGAACACAGCAGCTTTTTGTAACCGCAGCTCTGAGCTGAGAGGATGCTGTCAGAGATTCACTTCTGCTTTAAAAGGTGTGAAAACAGCTCGACTGCACCCAAAGTGACAAACTGGTAAACAAAAGAAAACAACTTTGTGCTTTTTTAAAAATGTGTGAAACAGCCTGAGAGCAGGAAGTCCTTCAATGGGTCACAGAGCAGCTTCTGCTTTTTCTGTGCATGTGCAGCTTTAAACCCTGTGTGAGACACATGTGCACGGATCCATTTCTCCATATGATCAAACATGTTACTGTCGTATTATGAGACACATGTTTAAAGTGTGTGTGTGTGTGTGTGTGCATGGTTACGCTGTGCTTTTAGTGTGTGTAGGGCTGAGTGCAGTGATGCTTTTGGTCTGTTTGTGTTTTTAAGCTCCTTCCTGGAGATGTCTTGTAGGATCCTCCATGACTGCTGTTGACGTTCACGTCCACTCTCTGATGGAGCTCCTGCAGGGATGTGTAGAAACGCTCAGGGCTGCAGTGGAGAGAACATCAGCATCAGTCAGGAAGTGCTTCATCCAATCACAGGTCAGGTGGAGGTCCATGAGCTGAATGAAGGCTTAGACAGATGAGAGGTGCTGTGTGATCGGGGGCTGTGGGACTCTGTGATAGTCAGCTGGGGTCTCTGAGGCTTTCACACATGGAGCTGTGATGGAGTCAGACTGGGACAGCTGGTTTAGTGAGCCACTCCACACAGCAGCCAGTGACACTGAGAACAGGAAGTGATGTAACAGGAGCTGAAGACGTCTCTCTGCTGCTCAGACTGCACACATCCACTCAGCATCTGGACACCATGAAGACTGCACCTGCCCCTCTCCTCCTCCTCGGTGAGTTCCTCATTTATTTCCAGCAGAGACTAAAACAGACAGACGATTGTCAGTGTAGCTGACCTCTGACCTCCCTTGGGTCAGACTGAGCAGCAGCAGTAAACCTTCACAGCTGACAGTAAATAATCCTTCAGTTAATCTGACTCCAAGTTCTCAGGGTGAAGCCAACACTGCACAATGCCAGGAAGAAATAGATTTTAAATGTCACAAAGAAGCTGAAAATGATCTCAGCAGCTGATGTCTGTGTGTGATCTGTCCTAAAGCATCTGAATGATGTGTGTGAGAGCTGAATGTGTGTGAAGCCCACAGGTGAGTCACAGTAACAGGTAACCTGTGTAGACCTGAAATCTGCAGAACTGCACATGTTTCAATAAAGTTAGAGACGGTAATGGAGCCTGAAGGACTGGTGTGCAGGTCAGCCAGACTGACAGTAAACTGGTGGAAACAGGGCCAGCCTGAGGCATAGATGACATAGCTGCCTAGGACCAACAGGGGGCCCCCAACCTCTTAAATTTTTCACGACACTTTTTCTTTTAACAAACTTGAAAATCTTATGCAGTTTATTGTGTTTTTAATGTTTGCAGTTTTGAAATTTGTGCCTTTTTCTGGTAATTCCTTTATATCCTCAGGCTTGTCAGTTTTCCGTTCAGAGTTCTGTTCTTGGCTGTTGTTTACTTTCTATTTAATCCTATGTTTTAGTTCTCAGGCTTCCCGTGTTCCTGGGTCTGTTTGGTGTTTAATTGTTTGAAGCTGGTTAACAACAAGAAAGAAGTTAGCTAGCTAGATAAACATTCCTGCAGCTCCCCTAATGTTGCTCTCTGCAGACTCACTGAACCAGTTTCCTTCTTGTCTTTTCATAAGTTTTGGAGGGATGTCCAGTTCTTGCTAAAATTATTTTCTCGACTTGTTGGTCCATGTTGTATATAATGCCCTGGAACTTCTTTTGTACTATTCTCTTGACTGATGCCATTCAGCAGTGAGATCGCTGTTATGTTTTGTAAGCCCTCAGAAGATCATATCTTTTTAACATCAAAGACAAAGTCTCTTGCCAATACAACCTACGTACAAAAGATTGAAATTTCCTTACTCTCAGACCCTAGTTAATTACTAGTATAACCTTGGTCATAAACCATGATTCTTACCATGGTTTGTACAAACTGTTTTCTTAATTAAATCTGTAGCTGTTTCACTAAACTGTAGTGCAATAATGCATCCATCAAACAATGAATAGGCTAATTCTAATGCAATAGCAAATGTAATTAAAAACCCTTCATACTTCCATCTAGCTACCAAAAAGCCACATAAGAATAATCAAAAACAGAAGAATCATTAATTCTTCTTACAATTTATATTTTTATTAATAAATGTAATTCAGTCTTCATTTCCTGAGATGGCAGGTCCAGCTCCAACTCTGTGTAACAGGAAGAGTGACAGATATTCAAGATTAAATACAAAAAAACCCAGCAACAACAATATTGCAGAAAAGTGAATGTGTGCATTTGTGTTTCCTGTTGAAAGAAATGTTAAATACACTTAAACTTACTGGATATTTTTGAAATTCTTGCTTTGTTGTTAAGCTTGTTCCTGGCCGCTCCCTCAGCAGTTTTATGTCGGTGTTGTGAAATTTCTGCAGAGTGTAATCTGCAAAGTAATGTGACAAATATCCCAAGGGTTTACAGACTGTAAAAGACATGGCAACAGTCTAAACACATACAGTACCAGTCTAAGGTTTTAGCACTGAAAGTAAGTTACTTTATGTTATAAACATAACAACCCATATTCAGGCCAATAAGTGACAAGATGGTTGGGAGTCAGAAACATACTCCCATATGTTCTTTTTCTTGGACAGATAGCCCTTACAATGCAGAGCCTGGAGGTGTAGGATCAGCATCCTGTTATTGAAAAACAGATGATGGTCCCACTAAGTGCAGACCAGTTTAAATGGCCGTGCGTAATGCTGTGGATGGCATGTTGGTTAGGTTTGCCTTGGATTTTAAATAAATAACCAACAGTGTCCCCAACAAAGGATCCCCATATCATCACACCTCCTCCACCATGAGTGGGAGACACAGATGTAAAAACCATTTCACCTTTTGTCCGCCCTACAAAGACATGGTGCAAGGAAACAACAATTTTAAATTTGGACTAATCAGACCAAAGACATTACTTTTATTTCATGGCCCAACAACAAAAAGGAAAAAAATGTCTTGAGCCGAGGAACAGAAGAAATGGACAGAACAGTGGACATCTGTTCCTCAGTCAAACTCCATATTTGGGTATTTTTGGTTCTATGCACCATGTCTTTGTGAGGTGAACAGAAGGTGAATGTATGGTTTCTACATGTGTGTTTCCCACTGTGATGCATTGAGGAAATGATGTAATGGTGGTGTTGCTGGTGACAATGCTGGTGGTTAATTCAAAATTTAAGGCAAAAGAAACCAGCATCACAGCATTCTGCAGTGACATGCCATCCCTTCTGGTTTGCACTTAGTGAGTCCATTATGTGTTTTTCAACAACAGGACAATAAACTATAAGTGTGAAATTTATAAGCATTCTCTAATAATATTAATCACAAAAAAGAAAAACACCTCCAGCCTCTGTAAGGGCTATTTGTCC
>VUQK01040142.1:0-13089 GCA_015106715.1 Bujurquina vittata
CTCGCGTTTTCGCCGTGTATTTCTGCACGAAACGCACATCGAAGGTGAGGACAATATACAGGAAAAAGCATGGCATAAATTATTGGGCATAACTCTGGTTTTACGTGGCCTAGCAACGCAATTTAAAAACTGGTGCGTAGTTTGAAATCTGCACGTTTGATTCATGGCAGCAACGTGCCGATTTGCTGTGCGCAGCACCGCGCATGCGCACAGCAAATCGGACAGCGGAACCAATCGAGTCCATCAACGTCAGCTCAGGTCCTGACGAGTAGTTATATTTTTATACAGATTTTATAGCTAAACAAATAAAAAGTCTACATCAATGGAAAAGTCAAAATATATTGAAGGGATGAAGAAAAATGTACTACCAAGTCAATTCTCTTACTACCTTTTACTAGCCTTAATTTGAGCTAATTTAATTTACTACCTTTTACTACCCCACGGAGTCCCTGTTTCAGTCCCAAGCGCTCCCACACTGTTCAACTTTGAAACCAATTCCATTTTGGGTTTTCTCCCCCAGTGTTAAATAGCGTTTCTTTAGTTTGTTAACTCCTCACGGGAAACGATAGAAACGATAAAGCCGATAAATAAAAATAGTTTACCTCATTTTAAGTTATCGTTATTAATTAATTTATTGTTTATCGCGACAGGCCTACTTTTGGGATCCCATTTTTGCTATGATGGGTCATCCGAATCTATGAGCCAAATAAATTTATTTATTTCACATGCACATAAATCATGCATGGTTCTTCCAAAGGATCTCTCCTTACTCAACTGCTACACCTAATCTTGATTTTATCTGTCCAAATATTTTTTTCAGCCTCTTTTAGATGCTTTCTAGCAAAGTCTAATCTCGCTTTCCTTTTCTTAAGTGTAACTAGTGGTTTTCACCTTGTTGTAAACCTTCTGCATTTCCATTCATGAAGACATCTCTTGATTGTAGATTTGAACATGATACACCAATATCCTCAAGAGTGTCCTTAACTTGGCTAGATGTCATCAAGGTTTCTTTTGTAACCAAGGAACAGATTCTGTGATCATCTGTTTTTTCTCTTTCGGCCTTTTGGCATTGCTGAGCAGCCATTCCTAAAGTTCAGCTATCTCTCTGATAGGTTTATGTTGCATCAGCATCTCTCTGGACCTCATATTGAGAGTTCTCTTCCCTTGAACAGCTATGAAATGCAGGTTTAACTTTGATGGGCTTCATTTGTCATGGAATAAGGAGGGAACAGGCCTCACCTGGCCATGAAACTGTTTCTGTCAATTGTCCAATTACTTTTGAGCCTCTGTAAATGGGTGGGTGATGTTTGCAATTCCTAATCTGTGCTTGTAATTTATGCTAAGCTTTTATTTGCCTCAACTGCAGAAGGTAACAAGTCTTTATATGAAGCAAGTTTGTATTTGAGGCAGGCCTTTATCGCTCATTTTCTCTGTTTGATCAGCTTTCCCATTCGCCCTGTCAGTTCCTGCATTATGCTGTTTGTACACAATCTATTTCAAACTGAAAGTTTTTAACATTTCAGTGGATGGAAATTCTTCATTACTCAACACTGTGAAGCCTTTGCAGGCAAACTGTATGCAACAATAGCTTCATGTAATTAAAGGGTGGCAAAACAAAGCATTTCAGAATCAATGAATGAAACAGCACCACACTACTGTGTCCATTTGAAGTGTTAGAAGTGTTTGTGCCATAGACTTTATATTATAGACACCAGGAAGTCCCCGGCGGAAGGCTTCAGCGTCATATTGTCAGAATTAAATATATTCCAAGTGTTCTGGTTAAAAGGTTAATTATGTTGTCACAGTCATATTTGTTACACTCAGTGGTGCTATCCTTGTTCCTGCATGATGTCCCAAACTCCTCAAGCCTTCATCTGATTTAAATAATAAATCTTTAGGCTGAATGCAGCACTGCATCTCCCAGAGATAAGCAGTCTCTAGCTCACTGGATGATGACTCATTCTTTTATCTTAACCTACAGCATAGTCAGCAGCTTCTATTAGCATCCCTGCTTGGGAAAACACAACGATACGACTCTCCACCGTAAGTGCTCTAAATACTCACAGAATTATGCTGTAAAAAAAACTAAAAACAAAAAACAGACAAGGTTATGGTGTTGATGGCAGAGGTGCCGATTTCCTGTTTTTTACTTACAAAGCAGAAATTAAGTGTAAATAATGCATAAAAAGTTGGAAAGAAATAACTAAAGTGGTTAAAAAAAACATGCTGGCATGTAAATAAAGTGAAAACCTGTTGGTGGATTCGTTTGTTAGCTGTAGTCAGGTTTGGTCCCTGTAGTGTACAGCGCAGCTAGAGGAAAAAGACAAGACACCTGGGACTTTGTTTCATAATGAACTCAGAGGTCACTAAGTTACAAGAAAAGCAAATTTTCCGTGTGAAACTTTTATACCATATATTTCTTCTTAAAAGTTCAAAAAGTCTGGAGAACTTTTTCTCTTTTAACTTTTGAATTTGAAAAGTTAAAAGAAGGTTTGGCTCACTTGAAGCTAATATAAAGAACTGAGGGCTGGCTTAAGACCTTTACACAGTACTGTGCAACAGTACTGTGTAAAGGTCTAAAGAATTCTGACTTTGAGCCTTTTTAAGCAGTACATCATTCCAGCGGTTCCAGCGATACCATTAAAGAGTATCCATTTTTAATTATAAAAGGGGGTGCAAACCTGCCCACACAGCCTCTGTAACAGCAGCTGATGGTGGTACACATACTGCAGTAAAGGCTCCACAATGTCAGGTTCTCAAAATAGATTTCAACATAAAGACCAGCTTATCTTTCCTACAAGCTCGTGCACGTGTGTGTGAATGTACTGAGAATAACCATGCAGAAAAGAATCCTCGAGCATATACACACTTATTCACACATTCAAGGTTTAAACTGTGATTTTTGGGATTCAGTGTACACAGATCAAGCCAGACCTGCAGAGTCACTCTATTGCTGCAGTGCATGCAGAACAGATTAACTAAGGTCCAGCAGAGCACAGCAATAAAGCTGCTACAGCAGTGCCCTTACTGGACCGTCAATCAACATAACACTGAGGATGAGGAAGAACAAAAGGATACAAAAAATGTACTAATCCTTGACCAAATATCATCAATCATTAATAACTAGGCTCTTTTTCTTCTTTCATGCCCAGCAGGGTTAATGGTGCTCTTATGGTTTCCTTACATCAGGCATTTATTGGACTTAATCAGATTTAACCCTCATTTAGCTTCGGCTCAAAAGCACTTCTGGATTTCTGAGGGACTGTCTGAGCTTAATCAGGTCAAATACTCAGAATACCCAATACACCATAGGCTTGTCATTAGTGAGCCAAGCAGCAGCAAATGAAAGTGTTGCAGAGTACTGCAGCCTAAATGATTATGCTAATAGGCTGTGTGCACAAACCAGTATTGATAAAGACAGGAAATCAATATTCACAATCGCATTATTACAGAGTAGGAGGAGACTCAATACTACCTACATGAATCTCTTCCACTGTCGATTTACATTGCTCCACTCTCGTGCCTATTCCAGGCATGGAGTAACATGATCTGGAGTGGTGTTTTTTGTGACCAACAGATGGATCGAATTGCTACTCTCCTTTGGTCTCCACCAACTCCTGTGAAAAGTATGGATCAAATGCTCATCTATGTATGCGAAGTCAGGTGTTGACTTTGACTGGTGTTTGGTGCTGGTTAAGTTTTATATACTTTACTTTCTGTGAATTGACAGATTTCCTCAGGCAGCTCATCTCACCTGTGTGATAAAGAGTTATTTCCTCCAGAAAAGACCGAAGACTGTCTCACCTGTGCAGATCTCCCTCTGCATTTCTCCCGTATCTGTCTCACCAATCCGCTCTTTTCCCTGCACATCCCAGGTGAGGAAAAGAGACGCACTGTTTACCTCCGATGTGAGCCAACAGGTCCTATTTGGAAAATCCCTGTTTTCCATCAGGCTAGATTAAATGTCGCTCTAAAAAGTGCTGACACTGATCAATGTGTCATTAGCAACACTGAAAACAGGTTGGTGCGCAGGTCTTGGCCTGCTCTGTTGTATTGCATTGTGGGATTTGTAGTATAAGTGGTGGGACTGCTATTTACCCCTGGGCCATTAATAATAGCTACATTAAATTATCTTGTGGGCTGTATATAATTATATTGAGGCCAGTTAGCCTCCACTAAGCATGCTGTACTCTGCTTACAGTACCTGTCATTCTCCCTTCCAGACTCATTCATACAACCCATGTTTATCTTTATCACCACCTCCAGCATCACCTCTGGGATTCCATTCTGCAATGATGGGCTGTCTGAGTCTAATCACCAGGCAACTTAATTGAATTTATGTATATCAATAAGGGCATAACTTTCACTTTCAAGATGAACAGTCTTCGTTTCCAGTGTTGTGTGGCACCTTTTCCAAGTTTCACTGCCTCTTAGTGGTTGCTTAGGAAGTATCTGCAGACAAATTGTCATCTTCCATGCAAACTATGGGCAACTGCTGCAATCTTCTAGCAACCAAAGCAATCACACAGAGATTTCTGGAGCATTGTTTTTGTGACCAATTTCACTTAGCGACTGCCAGTGACCTTCAAAAGGTTTACAATGGGGTCGGTGACCGATCTCTAGGCCTGAGTGACTGAGGACTTAAGAACCACTTTTACAATTAAGCTTTTGTTGTACTATTAAACTTTCTGCTATCTCCAGTTATTGTGTATACAGTGCAAACAACTGGAATTCAAAGTGACATGTTTTGCTGCACATGCAGGCTAAAACGACGTAAAAGGAAATACCCCTTCCTCCTCTGCAGCGAGCAGACATAGATTTAAAAGGTGTGAGTAACACTACAACGAAGAGAACAAAGAGCATTTCACATGCTGAGAGAGCACTGCAGCAGTATCACACTTTAAGGATCAATAATTCTGTTTGTGGTTCTAATTATCATTGAAAAAAGGAAGAAATTCACTCTCCATGAGTGCATCTGAGCAAACCGGGATGCTATGAAAATGACTGCTCCGTCGCCATGGCAACGGCCAGTCCGCCACTTGTTTGGAATGTGACCAGAAGGAGAGCGGCTACTGGCTGGGAATGTTGAGGAACAGGATGAAGGAAGGAGCATGCTGCTGACAAGATGGCCATGCTACAAAGCACAAGTATGAGTCCCAGAGGACAGTGACCACTGCATAGCTCGGTCTGACACCTCACAGTAACGCAGTGTTTCTGATCTCAGACTTATGCTTCAGACAGTGTACTGACTTTATATGGGCTCATAAATGAATTAAGGATCATATGCATGGCTGGAGAACTGAACGGGCCCACGGGAACAGGCCCGGGTGCCCAAGGGCCCCCTTATGACCCCCTGGGCCTGAATGCCCTTTTTTGACAAGACCGTTTCTACAAAGAGTTTTAAAACAACAACAAATGAAACATACAAACTCTGAATAGCAACAAAAAGATGCAATGGATTTAAAAAACAATGCATAAGTACCCCCCCCCCCATGCACACACACACACACTCAAAAAGACAACAAAAGATTCGAAACAATTACAGAAACTCTACAGTATAAAAATTCAAGCAAACAAAGGCCAAAAAGATGCAAAGTAAACAAAAGTAGAGACACAAACAACAACACTAAACAGAGAGTGAAAGCAAAAGGAGGCAAACCAAATCCAAAAGAGACCCAGAGATGAGACATGAAAACACAAAGATTGAAACCTGCCGGCAAAATGGGCTCACTGTGTCATTCACACTGCCTCAAAGTGCGTCAGTGGCCAAATGAATTTAAGAGTATCTGTTTATGTGTGATGTACTTTGCTGTGTCTAAATGTCTAATTGTAATAAATGTTGGGCATTTTTAAGAACAAAGACGATAAGTGTTATTCTGGTCAGTATTGTTATCAAAGGCCACATCACGCTTTATGTGCCAAGGTTATTCAGGGAGACTGGTATGGCAGAATCTTCAAACTCCTTCATAACTCCACTGACACTGACTGTGCCATTAAATTAAAAACGGGACACTAAACCTCTTGTCATAAACACATGACAGAAGGCTGTCTGAAAATTAATTTAACACCTTTTCTCGTGGAAACTGGATTATGCTTTGATGTGATCAGAGGAAAAGCCATGCGGACAAAAAAAAAAAGGAGCTTTACCTCTGTCATCTGTCAGGTGGGACGTTACGTTGGTGAAAAACAGAAATGCTGCAAGGTCAAACTGCAGCGCCAGGCAACCTGTCACGACTTTGCTGCCTGCAAACATGGATGGCACTTACTTTGAGTCTGGGGTACTGTGAGCTGTTTTTGCTTGCGCAGCTATGATTGAAACTCTAGTCTGTTGTGACGCTGGTGGACAGCATGTACTGTATCTGACGCCCAAAGGCCCGTGAGAGTTCAAACATGGACGGGCAGGATGACGAGTCGCGAAAACATCTGCCGGAGGGAGCGCACTGCGCAGCAGCATCTCTCCATCAGCTGCACCAAAATAAACAGTCCAGGAAATAGCCTAAATCGACAGCCAAGCGCTCCAATTAAACTCCAACTTCTACGCATTTCCTGCGCGGATACTCCATTCATTTATTTCTAATCACTGCTGTGCACCACTCTGTCCACTACGCAGACGCATTTCCCGCAAAGTGACAGCTCTGCAGCGGCCAGAGATGCCATTGATGATCTGCATAAACAGGCATGACCCGGCCTCGCTTACCTGTGCCCGGCTTCCCGTAGCGCCGTTCGTCCGTTCACGGTTCCATCGCCTCGGTTTTTATTGTGTCCCTCATCCCTCCACCAAGAGCTCCGCCTGATGGAGCGCTGATCCTGCCTCACACGTCCGAGGAGGAGGAGGAGGAGGAGGGAGAGAGGGGACTGAGTCAGGAGGGATGCAGCGAGATGCACTGGATGGCTGCTGCGTGACGAGGAGAGGCACAAGGGTGCACGGACGGAAGCATCCACGTCACGTTACGTAGCATCGTTTTTTTTAAAGGGAAATACGGGCTGCAGCGCAGAGCTACAGGTCTCTGCTTCTGTAATATTAGTTTCTCCCAAACCAGGAATATTTAACAGAGGGTGCTGCTGTAATTTTAGGGGTAAATTGGTAGTTTTGCAAATCATCTTCATAATAAAATACGGGCAAATTAGAATCACCAATTAACCAAACCCCATTAACTGCATGTCTTTGGACTGCAGTTAATGGTGCAGTTTATCGTAACGTAAAGTCCCTTGAGTTAGGGGCTTTTTTATGCTTGAACGATTCATTGATCAGTGTTAAGTGGCTCAACAAACAAACAAACAAACAAACAAACAAACAAACAAACAAACAAAAACGCTTCTGAAAATCGTCAAAGCAGCCAGTGTCCAAAGAAAATCTTTAAAAGACCTTCAGAAAGCTGGAGAAGACTCAAGACTTTTGCACAGTCCTGCAGGATAAAAATGTCCACTGGTGTGACACTTTTTGGACTGTCACAAAGACGGCACACAAAAGAACAAGATGTCATTGAGAAGCTTTTACACAAATAAAATTAAATTGGATTCTTTCTATTCCCTTTTGACCACTTTTGCCAGTTTTAAATTCAGTAATTACTATAAGTAAAATATTTGCTCCTGTTTTTGAAGAAAATTTCTAATGCTACGAATTGCCAAAATATGTACAAAGTATATAAACATAGGTGGACAATGTAGCACTTTCTTTTTAGAGAAGAAAGACCTGAGGGAGAGATGAGGAGGACAGACAAGAGAGGATGGTATAGGGACTAAATTAACAGTGATTCATGCTGAATGGAGGCGATCCTAACAAAACAACACAGAAAGTAAGCCAAAAAATAAATAAAAATTGCCTTAAAAATACAAATACATTATTCATGTCTTCATGAGTTTAGTTTAAGTATTGGTAGATCTAGAAGTTTCATACTGACTGATTGAATGACAACCGATTATTAACTAGTCGGATATGTCTATTCTAGGTTCACCTATTCTTGTTTGGATTAAGAAACTGTTGAGGATTGCATTGGGGGCTGCACTTATCACCCCTCTTAAATTGGAATAGTTTGTAACAGTTTTGTAAAGCCGTTGCCACACTTTTGCTAGCAGTTGTAGAGAAAGTCCAAGAAGTTCAATTAAATTTAAATATATAATGCCAAATTACAACAAACAGTCGCCTCAAGGCGCTTTGTATTGTAAGGTAAAGACCCTACAATGATTACAGAAAAAACCCAACAATCAAAATGACCCCCTGTGAGCAAGCACTTGGCGACGGTGGAAAGAAAAAAACAGGAAAAAAACCTGAAACAGAACCAGGCTCAGGGAGGGGCAGCCATCTGCAATGACCGGTTGGGGCTGAGGGGAGAGAGATGGGAGGTGTCAGCTTCTGTACACTGCAAAAAGGCTGCTGGAAATTTTACAGTAACTTATGGGCAACTGCCAGTAAGTATTACTAGTGTATTTTCATTTGTAGTACTGTTACTGTAAACACAATTTGTGCTTGAAAGTACAAAAATAACAAATGTCCACAGTATAGTCACTAGTATAGTCACTATAAATGGTGCAGTACAGAGAAGAAGACGATATCACAGAAACAGCAGTCTTCACTGCCACTTAGAGTTGCCACCACTGATATAGTAACAGATTATTAGAATTACATTAGAAAGAAAATGCATGGAGGTAAACGCTTCATGTTTCTATGCATAAAGTTGTGAAATAGTCCCTGCCCAAATATCATCACACATCTGTGTGGCAGGCAGGGTTAGGACCGCAATGCAAGACTCAGGAAAACAGGATGCAGACTATGAATAGCTTTACTGCTGGAGTCTTCTCAAAAAAACAAACAAAAAAAAAAACAACAGAAGTAAACTGGCCTGGGCTGAAGCCATGGATACAAACAAAAGAACAAAAACTGACTGCGCAAGAAACACACAACAAGAGGGAGAACGTGACAAGGAACAAAGGGAAACCGAGACAATGAATACACTTCAGGATAACCAGAGGATGGGAAACAGGTGGGCACACAGATGGGAATAACTAACATAATCACTAAACAGGAAGGTAACCCAGATGCAAGACACAGAGCAGGACTAGCACCAAAATAAAAGAGAAAGACAGCAATAACAGAATAGGGAGACAAACTTGGCAGAAAACACAAAAGAAAACGAAACCCAAAAACCCGGGCTCAAAGATCCAGAGACACCAAATAAAATCCAACATTCAAACATTCACAGAGGAGCCTTTGATAAGAATGTGAATCTGGGCTAAAGATGTCAACAAAAACTTGGAGTCAAGCGTTCTGCAGATACTTTGGAAAATCAATTACTACAAGCCACATTCATACAAGACTTTATTTCATGCCTGGTAATGTACTGGTCTTCAGTCCATTACCCAAGGATGCTTCAACATGTGGACTGTAAAAGATGAGGATTGTACCACCAACCTTCTGATTGACAGAAAACCCACTGTGCCCCTGATACAGCTGATACTGAAAGAACCCTGAAATGAAAGCCACCACCTTTGTACTCAGGTGCTGGTAGAAGTATCAAATTTGACCTTCCTTTTACTTTGACTGGTAATTTTATGTATGCAGTTGTTAGATCCCTGTGACCACTGAAACTGGAGACAGTTTAGAAACTGTTTCGACATAACTGCATAGAAATTGTGGGGCTTCAAAATAGTTGCCAAGTATTGGTGCTCCATTGACACATCAAAAACACCCGAGGCTTTTTGAGAGAGAGCAATGGAAGCAAATTTTGCCTTATTCTGGAGTTCAAACTCCAGCTTCTGCAATAGCCTTATGGTATACGGATCACCTGTTCAACCTGGTGAACTATACCGGCACTCTGAAGCTGTTGTTTTTAATAAGTTCTTCTCCCAGGTCTTGGCAATCAGGGAATAAGGAAAATAATCATTTTAACTAACACATCAAAAACTAAACAAAATCTATTCATATTTTCCCAAAAAAGTTCATCTTTCCTTATTCTGAAATAGGATTATTGTTATCACTTATGATGACTTAGACCTTGGAGGGCTGAGACAGAAGACTTCAAAAACTGGTGATCTGCATGAAACTGTAAAGGGTAACGAATTGATCTTAGGGAAATTTGTGGGTCCAGAGTGCAAATGGAGATGAATTAGCACTGTGGCTGTTTTCACTTACATATCACCTAAGATGACCGAAAGGTTCAGCTCAAGTCATCTGTCTGAGTTTCAGCCTTGATCAAAACTCAGCTGCTACTTCCTTTATTCAGGAGTGGCACGTCACATCAGATATCCTGTAAATGTGAGCACATTCTGTCTGTAGAAGTAAATTTTCTCTAAAATGTTGTGCAGGATCAGCAGCTCTCAGAAACATGTAGAGATCGTTCCTGTTCATAGAAGATTGCCCTCTTACTTAATCCAAGCGCTCACTTAATGCACTTGTGACTTCGATGATGACGTTGTGACCAGTTAACAGATAAAAGAAGCTCATTGCAATAGATTCAGGTTTTCATGAAATGCGTCGCACACAGATAAACCTGTCAAGGTCACAGTGTATCACAATTCAGGTGATCACATATAGTGATTTTTAAGGTAGCAGTGGTTGTAATCAAGTCTTTAGTCTCCGAAGAGGTGCAGGGCATTATTACAAATGACTTGAGTCTAAGTACTAAGAAAGATCAGTTTTTTAGGCCTTGGGGCAAAGTATTCCATTTTCACTCATAATAAGACTATATTTATTTGATGGTTTTACAACTACAGATCTCAGTACACACTTGCAAAGAAAACTATTATTATAATACTTCCAGTACTTTTACATGGAGGGCTATTATATCACTCTGTGACGCAAGCCTGAATCTGTTTTCTTTTCAATGCTGCTCCCTAGTGGAAATATTAAGAAAGCACCACACTGAAAGACTTATGAAAGACTGCTGGATTAATAGTGTGAGTACAGTATTACAGTTTTTCTCAATTGTTTACACACATTTTCTGAAAGCACGCCTCATACTCTCAGAACTCTACACACTAGTCAAAAAACACACACACAAAATAGGCAAAATCCTTCAATTCTCCTGCAAAATGAAACTACATTCAAAAACAATGCACATACTGTACATCCCCACCAACACAAAGTTGCACATACAGTGGTCTACATATAAAAAGAATTTTCTTTATACAGTTACAGTAAAAAAGATACAAACAAGCAATTGTTTACACACAAATACTGCTACTTGAGACACAATGGCCACAACATGTAACTCATGCACCAACCCCCTGAACCAATTCTGCTAAACTACAAGCACAATTCCTGCTTCACACTCAAACTGCAGTAACACACTTTTTTCAAAACACTACACACAATTTTCCTTTATTGGGCACAATTTTTATGAAGAAAATCTCTTATTTTCACGAGGAACACTGTTATGCCCATGCAAAGGTTAAAATTAGTTCATAATAATTTAGTGATAAAAATGTCATAATTCAAGCATCAGTCTGTTCTGTTCATACACAATGCAGCTCTCCATCCTCACATTCAAAGATGTTGCTCCAAAACGTTAATGTTGAAGCTTCAGAGTCCAGAACCAATGGAGAGATGTTATGGTGGTTACAGTATGTCATATGGTACATATAAACCTGATTGGCTAACAAATGTCTCACTTGAATTTATTCAGGTCAATAAATAAAATACCTCAAAATTACTGCTACTGTTAGGAAATGATGAAACCCTGGGATGCATTTTACTGTGCAATTTTGAAGACAATGCAAGTGGTTTTGTTTCTATCTGTACACACTAATGAAAAATTAACACTGACATTTGTAAACAGTGTCATTTGTGTTCAAAGCTCAGTGGTTCATTTGCTCATCTACATCTGGCTGCCCTTGAGATGGAAATTCTCCCTTTTTTCACACGGCAAACGGTTAAACTGAAAATGAATCTTTTATTGGACTGAATGCAGCGATTCAAGGACCGAACATGGAAATCTAAAACAGAACTGAACATTACTAAACTATATCCTTAGGGAAGTTACTGAAACCTGCAAACCGCAGAACATAAAACAAGGAAACTCTCTGGTGCTGGGAAACTCTGGGGAAGAGGATCTGAAGCAGGTGATCTGAGAAAGGGCCTGGGGGAGACAGCGACAACATACACAGAGAAGGGTAACTGAGGGAAGTGGAGACAGCTGGGGAGAATGAGACAGCTGATTTAAACCGTGGGAGATAGGACAAAGGAAAGACATCTGAAAGCAAAGCACAAGAAACACAAACTCACAAAAGAAAACAGGAAGTGAGTAAACTAAATGGGGAGACACAAGCACAAACTAACACAAGAGGCTAGACAAAAGAGGGAAGGAACGCTGAGGGAGGAACGAACTCAAAAGCAAAGGAACTAGGAAACTAAACTGAAGCAGTCAGAAGTAACTACGAGAGTAAATATACATGTAGTAAAATGGAAAATATATCTGAGAAACATTATAAACGTAAGGCAAAACAGGAATTTTATGCAATGTTTAAATGAACAAGAATAAGCAAACAGAGGACAGAGCTTCCTTACTGAAATTATGCCTAAGCTTCAAAACAACACATGCTGATACACGTGTTACCCCTGAGCTGATGCAGCCCTTATGTGTTGTTTTTAGCACATCTGTTCTAAGAGTGTTCATAATCTTCCTTTAACAAACAGAGCATGGACGCAAAGGCTGAAAGTGAGAGGAATAATAAGGTCCAAAGCAGCCATAATCACAAACTAGTAAGAGAAATACAGTGGTGTGAAAAAGCATTTGCCCCCTTCCTCATTTCCTGTTTTTTTGCATGTTTGTCACACTTACAGTAAGTGTTTCGGAACATCAAACCAATTTACAATTTAAACAAGGACAACACAAGTAAACACAAAATGCAAGTTGTAAATGAAGGTGTTTATTAGTAAAGGTGAAAAAAATCCAAACCACCATGGCCCTGTGTGAAAAAGTGATTGCCCCCCTTGTTAAAACGTACTATAACTGTGGTTGTCACACCTGAGTTCAATTTCCCTAGCCACACCCAGGCCTGATTATTGCCACACCTGTTCCCAATCAAGACATCACTTAAATAGGAGCTGCCTGACACAGTAAGATCCACCAGAAGATCCTTGAAAGCTACACA
>VUQK01040144.1:2500-13345 GCA_015106715.1 Bujurquina vittata
CAACTCGATACCTCCGAGAGACCTGGGTAAAAAAGATTTAAAAAAAAGAAATGGAAGGTAGTGATTTTAAATTTTTACAAAAGGGAATATAAAGAAATGCAGAGGGAGAAATGCAAGAGAAATCTTTTTAAGAGCTGAAAGCCAAAATGATCTTTTATTTAGATTCTACATAATTTGTCCATCTCTCATCTCCCTAACTCACGTGTGTGACAGAGATGTTTCTCTGTCCCTGCAGGGGCAGTCTCATGCATGTCCTCCACCTGCGTGCACGTGTGTCTGCAGCTCGCATGCCCTTCTGTCATCACAATCACCTTTGCCTCCCTCATACATCGGCCATGAAATTGAGGAGCTGGGTGCTGACCTTTAATAGAATACGGGTGCCTGTAGGTGTTTTATGTAGGTGTTAATGGATAGTGTGTGAACGTCTGTGTGGACAGGTGTTAACATGTGGAGGTAGAGGAACTAGTGTCTCTCCCTGTTGGTTAAAATATCACTATCTGTGTGAGGTTGTGTTAAGTATATCTGAAGGAGAGTGAGTGTGTGCATGTGTAAATATTTTCAGTATATCTGAAATTGTGTGTGTGGCTTGATTTGTGTATTTGTATATATGCTTTTTTTTATGCGTACAAGTCTGTTTTATTTCTCAAAAATAGGGCGTGTAGTGAAAATTCATGTATGCCCGTTTGTAAAACTGTCTAGTATTTGTGAATTTATATGTTTGGATTTGTGTGTGTGTGTGTGTGTGTGTGCGCGTGTGTGTGTGTCTGCGTGTTTGTTTTTGGCTTGAGCTTTTTATCCAGGTCCCTGTGGGACACAGTGTGGTTAGAAGAGTAAACGGTGGTCCATGTTAATACGTTTCCTGTGTCTGGGCCACCGTACCTGTGTGGTTCACCTCGACACGTGCACTCGCTGCACAATAGAGTGAGTCAATGTAAAGTGATATCTCATTTAACCATACTGGGTGTTTTGTTTTAGCAGATGGATGAGGCATTTTGTTATGCCCAGAACTAAAATGGGTATTGTTGCTTTACGTTTTTATAACATTTCATGAGAAAGTCATTTACTTTAAAATATGCTTAGTAGTCTGTTAGCCTTTCATGTTACTGAGCTGATGGCAAATTTTGATAGAAATCAGTGGAAGGGCTCAGTTCTTCAAATTTCTTAGCTTTCAGATTGAAAGCCAATTATAAATGTCAGAAATTATAACTCCCCAGAAACCAATGTATTATCTTCATATGCTGTGCGCTGCCAAGACATAATGACTTCAAGTGCATTCTGTGCAATCATTTAAAATCTATTATCTTCTGTAAGCCTTTCAACAAAGTGGCCTTATTGTCTTGCTGTCAGGAAGCAGGGAGGCAGCTACTGCATGTTTCCACGATTTGTTTACAGCAGTTATACCAATATATCAAAGTTAATGTGACAATGATGTATTAGTGTTTCAAAATTCTAACTGCTGCACCTTTAATATGCATCTGGATGTTTATTATACAAACTTGATTTCTCTTCCATGTCAGTCAGTCATGCATCCACGTTGTGTTTACCTCATAAACACCTAACAACCTAAACAGGAGTCGCATAAATTGACTCTGGCCGCCTCCTCCCCCATGGTGGCCCAGACACCACGCAGCCCCTGTTATGACAGCTACCAGTGCTGTTTTGATTTAGCCAAGGCACGACACACACATCCGCAGTTATAATTCAGTAATTTGTGTTTGTGCATTCGGTGACAATTGTGACAAATGACTGGCCTGGAGTGAAACGCCTACCTGCCCCCCCTGTTTCCTGCCCGAGCCGACGCATGCTTACACTGCTCAGGTGTATGCTCAGAGGGCTTGCGTGCTGAGAATGAATAGGCAAGCTAACAAGGGAAATGTTTACATGGGCATGTTTGTTTTAAATGTGATTTTTATTGATGAATCATATCAACTGTGGAGGCCTGTATGATCACGTTTAGAAAGTGGGTGTCATTTTAGGTCTGCTGTTTTGTCTTGTTTTGTTGTGTTTTTTTTTCTTCTTATGGTGCAACAAATCCCTAAAGGGCTTATGCACATAGTTTGTATCCTGTTCAGGCAACATGCACGGCCTGTCCGAACACACGTACTCAGTCATAGATGGTAATCACTGCATCTAGCCAGCCCGCTCATTTACATTTTCCGGGGCATTTTTCATCATAAGCGCGTTCTGTCATCAATATTTGTGGGGAAATTGAGGGTTCGCTACGGAGTGGTCTTCAGCAGAACACGGAACCCATTATGGAAGCCAGGCAGCTACAGGAGGAATTCTGGTAATGTTGTATCCACAAAATCAGTTCCATTCCCTTGGAAGAGCTGTGCATAGTTAGAGATGTAATACTCATATGGAGTAGTTTATGAGGATTAAGAGGTTTTATTTAGTCTATGGGGCCAGCAAGCCTCCTCTGTGCAACCCTCATCACATCCTAGCCTCTCCCCGTTCTTGAGTGGATGACCAATAGCAAAGGAGGTCTCTGAGTCCATAGAAGTGAATGTTTTTGGTGGTGACAGTGTCTGACATAGTCCTGTGTGCCAGCCACTATTTTCTCCATCATGCTGAGACTCAGCAGGCCTGAGCTTTAACACCTGTGGCAGGTGGACTTTGTGTGTGCTTTTTGAGAGTGCTCTTGTTTTCTGGCCCCTTTCCAACTCATTTATGAAATTTTAGTCCACACTTTTGTTTGGGGCAAAGACGCATTGTGAGGCATTGGCCAGGCCATAACAATGCATTGTTACAGTTTGTTTTGTTGTGTTTTTATAGCAATTGCAGATTTTTACTTTCATTTAGTTGATATACATATTTGTGTGTGTGTGTGTCTGTGTGTCTGTGTGTGTGCGTGTCCTTAGGAGTGTGTGGCTTTCCTCCATCGTTTTCCCAGAAGGAAAAGTCTCATGTTCACTCTCTAAGTCGTCCTGGTAGAGGGTCAATTGCAACCATTTGGCCGCCAGTCTGGTCCAAAGTAAACATTTGGAGAGAAGCACTGTACAGGCAGGTACCTGGGGGCTCTGTGTTGCTCAGTTTTGCTTTCCCCCTCCCTTCCTCTACCTCCCTCTCCCCCTCCCATCTCCACCTCTACTTCTTAATGCACGTCGGTGGGCTAGGACTAGAGATTGCTAGGGTTGCTGCTTTTGAGTCCAACCAATGGATCGTCTGGGTCCGTGAGATGTTTCTTCTTGTGGGATAGGCTTTGAAGAGGGTCTGACTCCTTGGCCTGGTTGGTCCTGCCTCCTTGCTGCGGTCTGGCTAGTTTAAAAGTACTGGAAGCTCACGGCCAGAGACAAGCCAGCCTAGGTCTATTTGACATGCACACAAAACACAAAGCACATCTCCCTGATTGTGTAAGCTATCAGAAACATGGTTTTAATTTTTATGTCTGTGTGCCAACTAGATTAGCACAGGTCCAGGCAGGGACCACTTTTGTTTTGTGTGTCAATAGAGGTAAGGTCTGCTGCAGATTTGCTGTGAAGTGTTGGGAGGATTGTAGGTCAGAGTGCCCCTCTGGAGCTCACAGACTTTTGAGCCTGATGGTAGGCGACTTCTTTAACTGGGGCTGGGGAGCAGTCTGCACAGCTCAATTTTGCCCACATTAATCAAACTCACATTTCCTCACATCAGCCAGTGTGCCTATCAGCAGGCCCAGCTTGTTAGCATAATGAATTCGGGTGATTTTTACACAGAGGGCCACAGTTTTCAAAAAGCAAAATCAGCTTGTTTCCTTTTACAGGTTGTGTTTTTTTCTGTAGAGGATTTAACAGATTAATACATTTAACTTGTTTATTTAATTTCTGTATCCTTGGTAGAAAAATTAGACCACATTTAAGTGTCAGAAATCATGGGGAGTTAAAGTCAAAATGACCATGTCTGTACCCAGTGAGTTATTTCATTTCACGCAGACTTCCTGTTGGGAGTGAGGCGGAGGGGGAGCAGAGGGTCAGCAAGGAGAGACGGGCCTGTGGGGTTGTGGAGGTGGTGGGCTGGCTGTCTGAGAGAGTGAAAGCATGCAGTCAGACAGTGGGAGAGACCTTTGCCGTCCATTCATACAGGTGCTTATAATTTGCAGCGTGTGATTAATCATTGTTGTGTTTGGGGGTGACATCTTGTTTAATGGATCTGTCCATCTCCCTTCTTTTACTGTTCAGGGGAGGTAAGCCCTAAGTCGCATGCTTAGTCAGACGTGTGCACGCATTTGAAGAATTTCACATCAAATTGTGATTTTAAGCTTGTCTTTTTTTTTTGCTTTATCACAGTCCCGCATTGAAATCTACACTGACGTTGAAGTAAAAACTGAGCGGAGTATGAGGTAGCCAAATGCAACATGTGTGCGAGCCCACCAGCTGCCACCACACAGAGGCAGTGGTGTTTTCCGTGTATGTTTGCTTTGGGTGGAGGGCAAGCGGGCTGGTCAGCATGGCTGTAAATCAGAGTCTTCCTGATGGAACCCTGATGGACAGGAACCTAATCTGTCCCCGGTGTCTCATTATGCTCAACCTCCCAGATAGCTACAGATCCTGCTGCTCCTCTCATCTCTCCCTGGCCTCAACACACACACACAACACACAACACACACACACACACGCACACAGCTTACCAGTGTCCACAGTGAGTCAGCCAGGGCAGCCTTCTGGAAACCAGAGACAGTAACAGAGACACACATGTTGAACATAAACCGGTTGAGCCAGTGTCAAGAGTTCATCGTTAGCATCTGTCATAGCAAAGCCGATGCCCAAAAAGCATTTTGCTGCTCTCACACCGCAGCGCCTCTTGCTCCAAATGTACACAGGTCATGCAGCTACAGCGCCGTCGCCAAACTCGCTTCAGTAATGGCTAAACATAAGCAAACTAGTGGATCCTTTTAGGGCATGTTAGGATCTGTCCCAAGACCCAACTAGCTCCTACACAAGAGCCCTCACACATTGAAGACAGTCGGAGCCAATGTGTCATCTGTTAGTTTTATGAGCCTTTGCATATCCAAATCCAAAAAGAAAATACTGGATTTCCATTTGACATGAAAATAAAAATGGTCACTGAAATTTATGAAGTTTTATCTCACTTTTTTTTTTTAAAGATTCGATTACTTTGTAATTTAATTAACTTAAAACCTCCAAAATACTCTATAAAATTCCTGCACTTTGATTTTACGATTTATTCCGTTTTACGGATCAATTTGAAATGGTGTATGTTATATTTTGGAAAAACTTCTTTTAAAATTGTTAGGCTGGTTACTGTGTGACTTTCTTCCCTTTAAAAAAAAATAAAATTACCTCTCATTCATAATTCTCTGCTGACAGTTTGGAGTTATTTCAGCTTTTCTGGCAAACGGCAGGATAAAAGCGACCACCACAAGCGTGCACGGTTCAGCTGGAGTTTGTCCAACGAGCAGATCTTGACCCCTCAATTACAGGATGATGGAGCTATTTCGTTCTTTGCGTGTTGCTGAATTTCATTAACAATTTGGCATCCACACATGTGAAATAAACTCAATGCAGCTTTGAATCATAGCATGTTAGCTTACATGTAAGCTCTTTTTTTGACAGTGATTTTCATGCATGTGCAATATGTGATACTCCTAGAGTATATATTTAAAGTGTCTCCTACTAAATGCTGCTCAGTGCATGTGTGACCTTTGAGTCTGTCTTTTCCATTCAGCAGCAAGTTTCTCACAAAGCCTGAAACCAAAGAACCAATGCTATAATCGGAGGCCATCAGAGAGACAAAACGTAGATCTGCTCCGTTGACAATGAATCTGAGACCCAGGGAATGTTTGCTTGACCTTTCTCAGCATCAACTTGGACACGTCAAATTCGCTCCCTCATTCAGTGCCAGTGAAGCAGCTCCTTGGTTTGTCTCTTAAATGACTACATCTAGAGAGCCTGGAGTCTCATTTCCAGCTGTGAGTGGCATGTGATCATGTATGCAGTCTAGACCTAACTGTCTAAAACTGCAGGTATAATGCTATGTTTGCTCTGGTTTATGGTTGATTTTTGTAAGTTGACCTTTTTTTTTTTTTGCACTTTCTATTCACACAACACATGACAGAACCAGTTTCTGCCCTGCTAAGCCTCTCTGCATCTGGTCCCCTATCTCTGCATCTCTTATTTGTATATCTGTGACCTGGAAAGCACTGATAAGCTGGGGATAAGGCCTGTATTGTCATTAGGCCCAAGTATAGTTTCCCTGATGCTGGGTAAGCGACGTGGCACCGGGCCATCTGCCAAAACAAAAGCCGTCAGAGATGCCCTGTCACACATTAAGCCAATAAGCCTGCCTGCCCACCCGCCTGTGACAATTTATTACCCTGTTTCAAATAATGTTGATAAATCATAGACAAAACACAAAGCTTTGCTGCTGATTGCATAATTACTGCATCCAACCACGGTCGTATGTAACATAATCATGGTCTCTCATCAGGCTCAAACCACCAGCGTGCATCTGGAGCTGCATTATGCAATTGTTTAGAAAGAGACACAGCAAGCTTGCTGACAATATGTGTGAATTGTTCGGTCGGGTACCTTTATATATAAGAGGGACAAGAGATCCCTGTTCTTTGAACAAGAACAGCGTCCTCCCACCTCCTCCCACTGTTTTCAAGTGCTGGAACATATTTTGACTGTGTTTAAGCAGTGATGGCTGAGTGCATTTACACTTTGGTAATGGCTTCCTGCCTTTAACTCTCCCGGCTTAAGACAAGGGGGAACCATGCGGGTACTTCCCTTTTGCTACTGCAGCAGGTCTTGCTTCTACTACTGCAGCAGCCTTGCTGCTCTTCTCTTTTTCCCCCTTTTACTTTTCAGGCAGCCCAGTACAGAAAAGACAGACCACCCCGTCAGTTTTTTCACTCTCTTTCCTACTGTATCACTTCTATCATGGATAGTTTGTGGACTGAAAGATGGTATCACTCTTCAGGAATGTCCGCTGGTTTTTCAGTCTCTGCATCATTTGCATTTATCTACCTTGCAGCCTTACCCAGTACCCACAAAGACTGTGTGTTTGGAGAATGTCCCTACCATGATGCGTCCCGAAATGTCAGCCAAAACGAATTTTCTTCCAGGTGGCATGAAGCCTGGGTCCACAAGAAGATTTCTACACTGGCTGCATTTGCAACCTCAAGCTGGATCCTGAGTTGCAAAGTTACAACTTAGCTTGCACATGGTAGTTTTTCTAGCTTTATATGTCTCTCAGCAGCTTGTTCTTATGGCACACAGGTGCTCAACAGCCTTTTTAACAGTGAAATTGATGGTCTTTTCTTTTTTTAAAAGATGAGTCACTGGCCTTCTGCCTTAGTGTCCATCCAGCCTGCTGTAGACAGCAGCTCGTAATGGGGGGACTTCAGCATATAGACACAAGGTGTTAACAACTAATTAAAGAATTTACTGCCTCACTAAAACTCCATTATTGCTGTTCCCTCCCAATTATTGGCTCTATTATCAGCTTTTATGGACTCAGGTGAGCTTCCGGAGAAAGTTACGCTTGTTTTGGCCAAGCGGTCAGTTCTGTTTCTGTGTTAAAAATAATAATTTGTCTGTGACAACTATGTAGAGGAGAGGCTAGAATCACTTTTCAGATGAATAGATTTGTGATTTCTACACTGACCCACTCTCCTAATGGTTAAATTGCCATTTTCCTTGCTACATTAAATAACGTTTCTGGAGCGGCTTTCCCCTTTCTCAGTCAGAGCCATCTTTTGTCAGTTGCCACATGTGCGTTCCACCTCTCTCCCCCTCTCCCTCTCTCTCACTCACTCACCTCTTTGTGTATTAATCCATCTCTGTCTCACCTCTGTCCACTAGGTGACAGTAATGGAACAGCTCTCCCCTCTGGGGGTTGGAGATGGGATGAGGTGTAATTTTTATTTGCACAAGGTGAATTTTCTAAGCACTGCATGTTACAGCCAGAGAAGTGATGTTATAGCGATGTGATGACGTGGTGGTGAAGTTAATGTTGGTGGTGTCTGTGGTGAAAAGTCTACTTACTACCCATTTACCATTCTGCTCCACATCACTCAGCAGCACATAAAGGCTCACCATAATGGCCCATGTGTTGTGTATCTGCACAATTTCAAAAAAAAAAAAACTATCAGAGAAGTTGTTATTTTAGCTGTGAAAGTGTAGTCAGCATAGATTTTTACTCTCATATAGGAAGTAGTTGTGATGTTTTTTCCCAGCACCACTGCGTCTAGTCGACCCCAGTAAACCCCCTTCAGTGCCACTTTGCATCAGAGCAAAACCCCAGTAGTTTAATTTGTCTTGCCTCTCATAACCTCTTTGCTTTATCATTTGAGAGCCCAGCCAGCCAAAGTTTCACAAACAAACTAATATATATTTTACTTGCATATGTGTTAAAGTATGTGAGGACAGCCAGACATTTTAAGCATTTATAAAGTCAGGTTGGTTTTTTTTTTCAGCCATAAACTGAGCTTTTTAAGCTTATGGACTTATCACTCTTCTCAGCATAATATCTAGCTCCTGATCAAAGTCAGTGGAGCAGGGGACAAAATTTCAATATAAGTGATTGGATGTCTCTTGATAAAATGCATCCTGAGAGCCAAAGTCAACTTCTCTCCCATTTTACGCTGAACTTTTAAATACTTTCAAGGACACATTCTGATGCAGCTGCTCCTCTTTTGCATAGATGGTTGAGGTGCCAATCTGATTGGCAACGAACAAGTTGATTCAGGTGCAGTTATTGGTGTCTGATGTTGTAAAAAAATTTTTTTTTTTTTTTTTTTCTCCAGTTGTCCTCGGTAATTCTACTGAATTTGTGCCAAACCAATGACTCATGCCTTTTGCCCACTTATCTGCAAATGAAGCACAGCTGCCAGTTAAGCCAATTGGTTTCTATGACAGCTGTTTTCTAACAGACAAAAGCACAGAAATGTGTGTGTGTGCGTGAGCCTACAGCTTTATTTCAGGTATTATACTGGAGGGTGAAAATTATGCAATAATTTCTGTAAAAACTAAAGTTCATGTGGTGGACATGTGTCTTATGGAATAAAGGGGGAGGCTAATGTTTTATCTCTAGTGATGGAGAACAGCCACTCTGCTGGAGCTCTTTTTTGGAGCCATTTTTATCCAGAGATGTTTGATACAAACCAGGCTATAGAGTTATTTTTAACCATTGTTGGTTAAAGGTTCTGTAGTGTGTAATAGTTTGTGCTGGCCAGCCCATCTCAGGTGTAAGTGGTTTAGTTTGCTGCTGTGGTTCACTAATATTACTTTATCATTTTCAAGAAGTATAAGTAAACTACAAATTATTAACTAATTAAATGGAAATTTGCCCAGTTCTTGCTGTTTTTTTTTACTGTGAACTACTTGATTACTAATGGGCACCATCCAAGCACAATACCCTCACAGTTAATATTTGCCTTTCTCATGCTGTCAACACAATCTTACCAACTTATGCCATTAAAATTATTCTCCCAATTCTAATTTCTGTTTGGACTTTTGGTTTATCTTTAGTTTTCTCTGCTCACTTTCCAACTAGTTTTTCACCCATTCCCCACAGCATAGTTGGTAGCTGTGTAGTATGTACTGTGCAGCTGGCCTGTCATAGCTCGTAGTCCATTCGTTATAGTGACAGTCAATATAGCTTTTTAGATTAGGGGAAAATACTCCAAAGTCTTTCCACCTAGCCTGTGAGGACATCAGAAGTACCCCCAGGGGAACAAGTAAAAGCTGAGAATCGATTTGCTCTTCAACACTTTGGTAGCAGTGTTTGCTGCTCATTTTCTTCTCCAGTATCAGTCCATGGTGGAGGGAAGTTGTGTAATGGCATAATTATTTAGCATGTGCAGACTAGAACAATGTGGGGTGATGACCACAAAATAATGTCTAAAGGCTGACTTAATGTGCATTAAACAAGCTTAGCAGCACGTATACACACATGCCAGCCCGCATAATGTTTGAATGTGTTGTTTTTAAGAACAGAAGACATTTGACAATTGTAGTCAAATATTTTTGACCCAGTCATCTCAGGGCTATATCAGTTTCACTGTGGAAATCCACTGTAGCATAAACTTAATACAGAAAAATAAACAGCTCTGTTTCCTTGTTATTGTGTGATGTCATGATGCTCGAGTTTGGTGAGGCGACGAACTGTTTATGTTTTTGCGCTGTTTTGGTTACCTGTAATCTCTCTCTATCACGGTTCTGCGGAGATGGTGTCAAAGTGAAATCTTTCTGATGCTTGGACTGAGCTTAATGCTGCATTTTCAAAATGAAAAACTTTTTCCATATCTGATTTAAATTTGAATAATATTTTCATAAATTCATTTATAATATTAATGTAATTATAACTTGGTAATAAAATCAACTGGTACTGGTAAGTATGCGCTTTGTTTCCAGGCCAGATCTGACCTGTAGGCGTCATCTGAGGCTTATTGAAATGGCACAGACAGGTTATTTTTAGGGAAAGTACATAAAGTGGATGTGTAAGGAGACGTGAAAATAATTATTAATGTTTTCAAATGAAAACATTTAGTGGTTCTTGGATATATATTTTGACTTTTAAAAAATTACATGGTTTTCAGCTGCTGATTAGACAGGTGTTACATTGGGCTGGCAGAGTCCGTTGGATAAAATGGATGGCTGCAAGGCCTACTGAAATAAAAACATATTCTTAAAGGGTTTATGCCTACGATACATAATGGCGGAAGTTAAAATCCTGATGTTTTTTATCATATACGGTACCAGTCAAAAGTTTGGAAACACCTTCTCGTTCAGTGTTTTTAATTCTTTTCTTTTCTTTTTTCCTACATTGTAAATTAATACTGAAGTCGTCCACCAGACTATAAAGGAACACATAAGGAATTGTTTAGTAAACTTTCAAGTGTTA
>VUQK01040145.1:0-12984 GCA_015106715.1 Bujurquina vittata
AACTAATAAGGAAAGATTGATAATTTTTAAGATTGAAGCATCAATCAATGGAAAAACTTCTTTGAACAGTCTGGTAGGTATGGGATCTAATAAACATGTTGATGGTTTGGAGGAAGTAACTATTGAAGTTAACTCAGAAAGATCAACTGGAGCAAAAGAGTCTAAACAAATACCAGCAGTGCTCAAGGCAGCTGAACATGAAGATAAGTCTCTGAGATGGTTTTCAGTAATTTTCTCTCTAATGGTTAAGATTTTATTTGTAAAGAAATCCATGAAGTCATTACTGGTTAGAGTGAAAGGAATACTCGGCTCTACAGAGCTCTGACTCTTTGTCAGCCTGGCTGACAAAGAGATTAGATTAGATTTTTAACTTTAAATAAAAACATCCAAGAATATATGTGGCTATAAAACCCACCCTCTGAAAACCAGTTACACATTCACATCTTATATTGTTATATTGTCATGGGCCTCGGTCGGTGACCCAGCATTTCTGTGGTTTTACCTTTTGAACTCATGTCTAAATGTTATTGTGAGTCTGAGATATTAGTCACAGTTTTTAGCTTTTATCATAGTTTTTGCTCCTTACTGTTCCATCCTTTGTTCTTGATATCTCTGATTTTCTTTTGCTTTGGGTTGGCTGTAGCTCAGGAGTCAGAGCAGGTCACCTCCTAATTGGAAGGTTGGTGGTTCGATCCCTAGCTGCTCCACAAATATTGCCTGATATTAAATGCCATACACCTAAAATCACTGATATATATTTAATAATAAGTCTTGATTAGCACATATTTGAAATTGCATTGTTTCAGAAACTCTGATTCAGACTGTGCAATTCTTCAAAGAAAGTTACATGTATGTAGCCATTTGCTACAGTAATAACAAATGTTACAACTTTAAAAAGTTGGAAACCACCTTCGTGCCACCCCTCCTTTCCTCATCTGACCACATCCTGCATGGTTCCTCCACCCCTGATAGCTGTTATCTGGGAGGAATCATGTGACACCAGTGGAGGGTGGTCAAATACATAATCCTTCATTGAAACATCAAAGAAACAGATCTTCATGGTCATCGGATACACATATGTCTAAAACAAGCAGACACACGCACACAGAATGCAAAGGGGTGCATCTGGAGTTACCTCGATAAAATCACCTGCATTTGCTGATGCGTCCAATAATACTGTTCTAATGGAAGCCTTTGTTGCAACACTGCACACTGATTTATTCTGAATCAACCTGAGTGTAACTACAGAGGCTGCTTTCCTTTAAAAGAATGTATGTGGACCTACTGGCAGCTTTCTGCTCAGTCTTGGTGGATTTGGTTAAGGGTGCTGCCTGTTCTAGCATTGCATAAATGTAGACAGTATCCACCAAGATGGATCAGAGGAACTCTTGAGGAAAAGGCATTATCATGCACTCTCCTACCTCCTGATTGAGGCAGCTGAATCACACATGCATCGGTACACTCAGTGGTGTGGTGGGGGATCCCCTATCCATGAAGACATGTGTGGTCCCGTCGTCATGCTCTTCTCCCTCCCCCTCTGTGGTACTGTAGCTAAGGCTCCCCTCCAACAATCACGTCCTTCATGGAGGCCATAATGACAAAATGAAAGCCAGTTGTGTGTCTGTGGAGGTTTTAATGACTTTCAGAACTGCTGTGGAAATGCTGGGCCCAGTCCAAATACACAGTGGTGCTGCCGAAAGACAAAGACACTAATGGGAGGCTTGTAAGATTGTTGCAGCAGATCTGTTGTAGTTTTGTGAATTTTGCCTTCGATAGCAACAATACTGGTGACGATGACTGCAGCAGAAGTCATGTGACTGTGTTTGTGTGCGTTTGAGTAGGTCTTTGACTGTGAGTAAAGGAGTAGATTGTAGCCAAAGCTGATGTTCTTATGCGCAGTCCAAAAAAACCCCAGGCTCGAACAGCAAAGGGAGGGGGACACATGACAATGGTTATGGTGGAGGAGTTTATTGTTTTTAAAACTCACTTTAATTGCACTGCAAAGAGCTTCTTTTTATATTCTAACATTCTCAGTGGCAGGGGCACAGCCAAAGGGGCACCAGCAGCACAAACACAAACAGCAGTTTAACCAGCTGTTCCATGCAGTCGTGCCCTGGTGCGCGTACACTGCTACAACATGTAGATGATGGTCTACAAAGCTCTGTGTGGGACCAGTGCATAAACACACCAATCCTTATAGATGCAAGCACTGTAAACAAGGGCAGTAGTAAAGCAGACTTTTACCAAAGGTTGACCTGCTTCAACATCAGGACCTTCCTCTTTCACTTCCTGTTGCAACGGAATTGGAAAAAAGCGGCCGTCCCCAAAAAGCACATCCTCTGACATGTTTGTCTGGTCTCCACCCTGCTGCAGTCAACTACAGGTGTTGACCTGAGCTTTCCAGCAGCAACACCTCAGATTGACAAAAGAATATTCAACACAATATGAAGTAACAGCTTAATTGACTGTTTATAACAGAACTGTTTTCTCTGCAAATTCAGTTCTTTTGGACTACGTTGTTGTAACTAAGCTTACTTATTATATATACTTATCTTTATTAGCATTTAAATAAGGATGAGTGCCCCAAAATGCTATTGAAACACAGCTCCTAAATTCCATCAGGCACTTATCACTCAGTGGTCGAGAGAAACAGCAGAGGAATGAGGAAGAAGGAGGCCGGAGATGAGAGCGTGGGGTTGGATGGCTTGACCAGTCAGATCAAATATCAAACAGGGCAAACCCTGCAGTCCTCTAAAGCCTGGTGGAATGAATGAAGTTAGTCTGAAAAGAAACAGGAGAGTTCATGGTGGGAGGTCATCTGTAGCAGGCTGAACACATGCTAACATAGTTTTGACACAATTAAATTGCATAAACAACATAAAACTGGACAACACAATGTGGAAGTGAGAAAATACACCAGGGTGAAAGTGCTCTTTACACTTATCACTTTGTGTGTGTGTCTCATAATAAGCGAGCATAATGTCATGAATACCTGTTAGGAGTCGATGACCATGGTGCCCTGCCCAAGCATATGTATATGAATAATGCAAAGAGTGAGATGCTTTGCCATGTTGCCATGATAGCACTGCAGAGGTCTGTGAGAAAAGCAGCGCCACGTCTGACAGACTTCCATCGTGCTTATGCCATACATAATTTTGTTGAGCGGAAAACTGAAAGAAGAAAGTTGGTTTCTTTCCAGAGTCAATGTCTCTACATCGAAATGCGCTGATATGCCAGCTTCAACTTGAAAAGTGCACAGCTGTCTATAAACATGGACGATGTGTATTATTGCAGTGCATATCTATTAATCATCTATTATCTATTATCATCTATTGATCTGAAGGTTGGTGGTTTGATCTCCAGCTGCTCCAGCCTGCATGCCAAAGTATCCTTGGGCAAGATGCTGAACCCCAAGTTGGAGTGTGAATGCTGGATAGAAAGCACTTAGATGTAGATGCTCGTGTATGAATGTGTGTGTGAATGAGTGAATGAAGGCATACAAAATAGAGTAGGTAACCAATAGGAGTTGAGCAAAAATAAAAAAAAAGAAAAAAGAGTTTAACTGTGGGCTGCATTTAAAGAGTTTTTTGGACTCGTGCTCCTATCAGACAGCCCCTTCTGACAAGGAATTGACGCTCAAGAGAGGAAAATGGTGTCGATATGGCGATCACTTACATTTCCATATCACAACATGATAACAACATGAGTGTTAAGGCTAGAAAATATCCACTGCAGGTAAAACATCAGCTCTGAAGGGCAATGTGCTAACACGTGGCTACTGCTGTGCAGCGCTGATTGGGCTGGTTTCATCCTTGCTGTCCACTTTGTTAAAACATGAGCACTAAAAGAAAGACCTTGCGTGTCCTCATTGTCATTGTGTGTGACTGTAGCCTCAGGTTCACATGGTTAACCAGCTATTATGTGACCGTGAGTCAGGCCATGTTTTTGAGTATTGAAAAAGTAAAGTAATGCCTAGTGTAACAAATGACTTAATTCAGGGACTAATTAATGTAATGTAATACTTAAAAAAAGCAGCCAGGAGGTAATGCAATGACAGTGGGGCAGAGCAGGTCATCTGCCAATATGAAGGCCGATTTGAACCCTGGTTCCTCCGGTCAACATGCTGAAGCGTCCCTGGGCAAAAGATTGAACTTTAAATAATGGCTGATGAATCCATTGAGGTGAGTGTGTACGTGTTTTAAGGCATTTTAAGGCACAGAATAAAGCCGTGTATGCATGTACTGTGCCTGTGAACAGTTGATTGAGGCTTGTAGCAAAGAGCACTTTAGCTACTTTTTTTTTTTTTTGGAACAATCCTAACACTGTCCGGGACACCCTAGAAGCCAGAGGTTTAGGACAGGTTCCAGATGTCACTCCATTAGCTTCTAATCCTGAAAATGTTTTTTATTCATATTATAGAAATGACTCATTTCTGAATTATTTGTTTGATACAATCTAAAATAATAGGCACTTTTTCAAAGTGCATCAAATTTAACCACGTCATTAAAGCTGGAAATTCCCATGGATGAACTGTATCTGTCTACTCTTACACTACATTTAGCATTTGCCTTTGGCCTGTAATTAACATTTGGGGCTGCAGTAGATGCTATTCAGCTGAAGTTCTTTAGTCTGGCTTATTACAACTTCCTTGAATGCAAACAGGGTCAGATAAACTAACCTCTAAATTTCTTTGAAAATTGCGTTTAAATTTACAGTAAGTGAGTTCTCCTTAATCAGAGGAATAAGATTGGAAAGAGAGGCTAAACCTTAAATAATTGTTGTATCAAGGCATTAAAATTAGGAAAGCAGTAACAGAGAACTTCTGACCAACAGTGTGTATGACGCCATACCTTTCATAACAGTGACTTATACTGATGCCTTATGTTAAAAGTGTCTTTGTTTAGAGAAACGGTCTTGTAAATCTGGCCTGCTTTCTTTCCCAGTTTTGACTGACACTGTGTTTGCCCCAGCAGCTTTTAAAAGTAACCTTTCCCACATGCCACAATTAAGGCTTAGCAGGCCAAGCCTTCTAATGTGCCTGTATGAGCAAGAACAAGCCAACAGGTTGCCTGTCTGTGGTGGTGAGAGATGAATCTCAGAGAAGTGAGACCACATTCCTTTTAGTTTCCCCACAGACCAAACAAGCATAGTATGATGAGGAATGAATGCTATCAGACTGTGCACCCAAGAAGATGCACGTTTTACACCACGTATGTCTGCACTGTCTTCTTTGTTTTTACCTGCTTGCACTTTAGGTCAGCAGATTAAGGCTAAAGTACTGCTGCAGATATTTGGAATCTGCTGCTTTACTTTATATGGTTGCATCCTGGAAGCTGTTCCACAAGACCGCTTTCTTACACGTCATGCTTGACATGAAACATCAGTTACTATGACATAAAAGAGCAGCCACTATTTTGGTTAGTTCAGTACAGTTTGCTAATGATCAGAAATTCTGCACAGATCCAGTCAGATCAGTCCGATCCAGCAGCTCTGGTAGACAAAAATGAAATTGCCATCAAAATAAATGCAGATGGAAAGCATTCCTAGAAGTGGAAGTTAAACAGATGAGAAATTTGGTCAATTCACTTCAAATAAAGTCATTAATACCTTTTGAATAATAGGTTTTGTGTCCTTCTTGTTATTGGCAACACTAGCAAAATGGTTACTATCTACTATCTGATATGATCCACTAACTGAGTTATGGGGTTTTTATGTGGTTTCCACCTTTACATAAGATGAAACAGCAGGCTGTAGGAGAAGAAAAGCCTTTCAGCTGCTCATTTTTGTCCAGCTGCCTGATGGAAGTTTTGCAACGACTTCCCTCTCTGTAGCCGGATGCTTCTGGCCAGCTGCTGCCGGTGCTTCCCGGTTGTGTAATGAGTAACAGCCAGTGGGCTTTCCCCTGCACAACTGTTCTGTGCTGCTGGGTTCAAATGAGGGCTGAGATGCAAACAATATGCAAATATGCAAAAACTATGAAAATCAGTTCAACAAAGAGGGCATTAGGGCTTCAGGTTGCACAAGATCTTCCAATGATCTCTGCTGGCTAACAACCAAGCTCTGAACCAAGCGGTGAAATAACAGTAAGAAGGAATGTGTGAAATTCCAGCGTATTCACTTCCTGATGTTTGGAGCAAAACAGAATAAGATAATAGCGACTCTTAGTTCCCAGCAAAACATACATTAGTGTGCAAAAGTCTTCATTCATTGCTTTATATATTTTCTAGGAAAACTGAACCGGGGGGAACAATTTATTGGCATATCTGCAAACATGCATGGGAATAGAGCCTTTTAGTCACAAACAGAGCACAGGCTGGATTGTCTTAGACAAGCTTTCCTGTAATTTCTTTCAGTTTAATGCTGAGGTCCAGATTCTAGTGAGGCCAATCAGCGACTGCTCTCTATTCAGGTTGGTTTTACTGCACTGGAAGGATCATTGTCATGCTGAAAAATGGCACAATGGCCAAAGATGCTTTGCTGATTGCATTCCATGATGGACCAAAATCTGACAGTAGTTTTCTCAGTCCATCATTGCATTAACTTTGCCAAGATCAACACCACTGGCTGAAATGCAGCCCCAAACCCCAGCAGAGCATCCATTGTGTTTTACAGATGGCCGCAGACACTCGCTGTTGGACCTCTCTGACTCCTCCATGCCTAACGATGACAATTTAAACCAAAAATACACATATCATGCTTTCAAATTCTTCCTTTTCATATCGTTAGCCTAATAGCATAATTGCCTAAGTCGTATTTTGGCCCAAATTGCGATATCTATCTAAATAATTCTACACAGAGTAGAATTAGGTAGGTATCTCAAAATATGCCAAAATATGATTTAGGCGATTATGCTATTAGGCTAACGATATGCAAAAATTTAACTAGGCACTCCGAAGAGGCTCTGATGCCAGGGGGCAATATAAGGAAACCGAACATTTTGACTTACCTTGTGCAACTTCAGTATAACTGAACTGGACTACAAAATTGCAGCTAGAAAAAAATGGAGGATTGACGAGATTGGTTGACCGGAAGTCCATGCCCTCGTTTAGCAGTTCCACAGCAAATCCTGTGACGTAACAGATAAGACTACATAACAGTGAAGAGACTGAAAATCATGACCCAAAAAGAATATAAAGATATCTATGCAGCACCAGAGCAGAATGCATTTCCTGCACTCCTACACACCAAAGGACACACCAAAATGTATTTAAGGGCTAAAAACGTACAATTTGCGTGATACGTCTCCTCCAAGTTTGGATTCATCACGGTTTTCTAAAAAAAGACATTTGGAGTTTATATGCATAAATTCACCAAAGTCTCCAACCGTCTTTTTATTTCCACAATTCTTAAAAGAGTAGTGGTAAAACTATCTGCAGAGGAACGGTTTATTTGAAGAGTTTTGGTCAGCTCTCCAACTTCATCACAGTACACAAAGAGCATTAGTGACGTTTACTAATGATCTCCTCGCTGTAACTCTGTAACTTCTTACTTATAGTTAACTTCAGACATTAGAACGCACATACACACATAGGTATTAACAGAATTGCACTGCAGTAGTTTGAATCACGTCTGTCTAATCGAGTACAATTTGTTCACGTAAACGGGGAGTCTTCCTCACACACTAAAGCACAATAGCTTAACAATGGCTGAAGGTCTTCCTTCTTAAATAACGCACAGTTAGCAACAGGTGAATCGCACAGAAGACAGTAGCAGAGGCAGGACACACCTCTGAAACACAAGGTTGTGTTAACACAAAAATAAACACACAACACAGTGAAACCAAGAAGAGAGCAAAAAATAAAATGAGTGTGCCAGCAGTCCCATGATGCACTGAGCTTTTCTTCTTCACTCCACTGTTTTTAATCATTAGTGATTCATGTTAAACTCTCTTCTCTTTCCCCTCATCCCCAGCAGCAGATGGCTGCCCTACCTGAGCCTGGTTCTACCACAGGTTTCCTCCTGTTAAATGGGAACTGCTATCTAGTGTTAGCTCTCACAGAGGGTTGTCTGATTGTTGGTGGTTTCTGTATACTACTGTAGGGTCTTCACTCTAGGTAGGTGGGTACTCTCTGGGCACCGCAGATGGTGCTGGCACAATGGGTTGAGCCTGGGCGAGACGGAGAGTGGCCTAAGGAGCCATTACCTGAGATTGACACGAACTCATAGTTCATGAAACTGCTGATAGGGGAAGAGAGAATCTGTTGATGCTTTAATACTAAGACTTCTTGGCTGGCGAGGGCATTTTGGAGGGAGTCACCATCTGCAGAGTCCACAGTTGGAGCTATTTCATACTATTAAGTTGTCAGAAGACTCATGAGAGTGAGTCGGGTAAATGGGGTTGGGCAATCCACAGGCAAGTCTACAATACAGGGCTCTAGGGAGAATATAAATAATATTACAAACAGAATGAAAATAGGAGTGGGCAGGCAGGGGGGCTAGGGAATGGGGCTGTGGTCTGAGACAAGATGATAACACAAGTGGTCTTGGAGCACTGGGAGAAATTGCCAAAAGTGAGGAGAAAGCGTGTTAGTAGTGTTTAAGTTGCCAAATGAATGCAAGTAAAACTCTAGATTCTACTAGTAGCCATAATGAGCTAGAATAATTTATTGAAACACTGCGGTAATGGCATGCGCCATCATGGAGGAGTTGGACTACCTGTGCAACCTGTGTTCAGCTACGACCTCATGCTACCAGTAGTGACACTGACCCTATAGCCAAATCCAAAACTAGTGAAAAACACAGTCACGCAGCTGAGCAGGGGGAAATGTCAGGGGCCTCCACCTGTAAAACCATTCCTTTTTTGGGGGGTTGTCTCATTGGTGCTACTTTAAGTGACCAGATCAATATCCCAGACATTACACCGACTTGATGCTAAACTCTGTTAAACAGTTTTGAGCAGTGTTATCTTTTAAAAACTATAAATGTGCAAAAGTACTTTAAAAATACAAACTCTTTATGTAGAGTCAAATACTTTAGAAAAATGAGGTTAGAGTTCGAACAGAAATGTTTTTTTATTGTGAAGTGCTTGATGATTTTGTACTGATTGCACATTACACAAAGCCATGTAATTGTGAATATCAATTAATGATTTTAACGCGTAGGCATCTTCTAGACATGATTGGGGGGGTTAAATCAACAGGGCAGCAGGTTTTCTGCTTGTCTGCTATCAACAAGTTAGTGTTAAAACACGAATGTTGTGGACATGAATGCAGCAGGAATACTGATGGTAATCAATAAGCACAGCCATGACTGGCTGCAGAGAGGGAGGCAAGCAGTGCAGAGACTTGAAGAAACATGAAGAAGACCACGCAGGAAAATGACTGTTGACATTCCAATCATATTAGTGCGGGGGGGATGTGTCAGTAGTGCTAGGAAATTAGCTTTCTGTTTATTTAGACAAAGATCTACAACCATGAAATTATATTGCTATAATCACACACCAAGTGACCCTTGGATTGTGTTTATTTACAGCAGAAAGAAGCTGCACAAAGTGGTAGGTCAGTAAACCCCCCACAAGTAGAGACTTTTTTCACTGCTGGAAACCCCATCACAAACTCACGTGCTTCCAGCTACAGTGTCCTCTTTTCATCTGAGTTTGGATAAGGCTTTCATTTTACACTCCTAAGTATATTTTGACATTTAATACAGTAGCTGCTGCCCTGCCAGCACACATAGATGGGCCCCATATAGGATAAGTAAGGGCACACATTATGGGCCCCATACGGGTTTGTCCGCAGTTTCCATGGTGGTCCTACAGGGATTTGCCCAGATAGATATTAAAAGACCCTGAAAATGTGCTCATTTGGACCCAGATGGTTGACTTACATTAGGCCCATGCATGGTCCATGCATAGCCCATGCATGGTCCATGCATAGCCCATGCATGCATGGGCCATCTGGATCTGAATGAGCATATTTTTAATATCTATCTGGGCAAATCCATGTAGGACCACCATGGAAACTGCAAACAAACCCGTATGGGGCCTATAATGTGTGCCCTTCCTTATCCTATATGGGGCCCACCTATGTGTGCTGGCAGGGTGTTGGTGACAGTGATGGTGGCCTGTGCAAAACTGTAGAAGCTGATGTTTATATTGTTGTGTGTTTTGTGTCACTATGTCACTTTGTGTATTCTTATCAGATATATCGATGGCTAATACTGAACTTTAGGTTCAGCACTTCACTGGAATGAAACACTGCTGACCTGTATGACTTGGTGGCACATGATTGGAAACCACTGGTCCAATCCAGCAGCTGCAATTACATATTAACATTGTGTATCAACTGTTTTGTCTAGCAGAGCCTACTGAGTTGTTTTGCTGCTCTGCCCACCGAGGCAGGCATGGCCAGCTGTTGTGTAGGAGGGTTTACCACCCAAGAAGGCCATCCAAGAAACATGACACACACAGTGTGCCACAGTCACTGTCAGTCATCCATCTGATAAGAGCCTCATCTACACACAGTGGGAGGAATATAAGCACACGTGGAGGGCTGAGACAAATATGCTCTAAGAAACACTGAGCAATGACCATGATGGAAAACCACAAACATCAGTAACACTGCTAATAACAACATTGATAGGTGCTGACTATAAGAATGATAAGACCAAAATAAGCACTTATAACTAAACTAAAACAGCTTGAAACTGTGATTAAAATGTTATCTGATGGTTATAAAAGAACATATGCAGAAATTCACACAGGCAACAATAGAGGAATGTCTCAAATGCAACTCTCCACCAACACACACACATATTACAAAAGTCATAATGAATTGTTGAACAGGTGCACACTTGTTGAAGGTGTCATTCACACTGGGAGGCTGGAATACATTGTTTAAGTCCACGCAGACTCATAAACAATAATGAACATTTATAGGAATGCTAAGCCCCTGCATTTAGAAATGTATTGGTTGGCAGCAGTAGTTAGCTAGTAGATTTATCACTAGGGTGACAAATAGAGTAAACTGTTGGCAAATGAAACCGGAAATCCAATTACATCACTTATTGCCAAAAAGGTTACAATTACAGATCTGACTGGGCCTAACTGGGCCTTTAGAGCCCCGTTATAGAATATAATGAGAAGTCCAATCAAAGCCAGTTGGGTTGTTTATGCCATACATTTCAGATGAATATAGATCACAGCTGGATCCAGAAACTACCAAAGAAACAAAATGTGAACCTCAGAAATTAAAAAAATTTAGAAAGAGACATTCTGCACTTTTGTAACAGAAAAGCAGGATTTTCATAATGTCAGAGGACTAAAATTGTGACCAATAATAAAGAAACTTCAGATTCAGCCCTTCTGTCTTTAGATGCAAAAAGCCCTTTGATAGTGTTGAATGCTCTCTGTTCAATGTTTGTATCTAAGAGAAACTCCAAAGCTCTTGTAGCTGTACAATTACAATACAACTTAAAGACCCTGAACCCACATTGCCTAAGTGTGAATGTGTGGTTGGTGTTTGGTGGTGGTCGGAGGGGCAGCCAGACTGCCCCAGGGCAGCTGTGGCTACATTAGTAGCTTACCACCACCAAGTGTGATTGAGGTGTGACTGAATAGTGCACGGAATTGTGCGCGCTTTGAGTACCGTGAAAAGCGCTATATAAGTGTAAGGCATTATTATTATTATGATTAATAAACCCAGTGGGACGGAATGAGCATAAGCTATTGCATATGCTGTCATTTTGATTCTTTCAAAATTACACAAAATAAAGCCAGCTTTATTGCATTTAATGAAATCGTTTAGGAGCATCTCTTGCTCCATTGGAGTCTTGTACTTCAGTGTTGTGGATAGATATGTTAATGACAACTTGCACTCGTCCAAGAAGACAAACATTAAATGTTATGCAAATATGCTTCTGTTTGTTTTAGCAACAGTGATTCTTAAAAATACAACCTGGATCATTATGTACATGCAAGTAGTGCCCAAAATGTATCAACACTTTTTTTCCTTCCCACTGTCACCAAGTGTTTGCTCATATGGGGCTGTTTTGACTGTTGGGTTTTTTCTGTAAATGCTATGGGCTCTTTACCTTACAATATAAAGTCCCTTGAGGTGACAAAACAATAAAATTGAACTGAACTGAAATAATTGTTTGATCCCCTACAACCCAGCCGGAATTCTAGCTCGATCAGACTGGGAATCAATCAATCAATCAATTAATCAGTCAATCAATCAATCAATCCTAGAGCCTCCTGATTTTAACTCGTTGTGTGTGTGTATAAAGCACACAGAAAACACAGAATTCATTTCTTCCATTCCAACCTCTCCACCATCATGGACCAGCTGTCAAAGGGCGTCAGGGACAAAACTGTAGACCTGTCCAATGCTGGAATGGGCTACAAGACCATCAGCAAGAAGTTGGATGAGATGGTGACAACTGCTGATGCCATCAAGGAGGGAGGATGTGCATGAGAAAGGTGGTAAATCAGTCCAAAATTACACAGGAGAAGTTTATGAATGATCTGAGGGCAAGTTGGGCCACAGTCACCAAGAACACCACTGGTAACACACTAGGCCACAACAGACTGACATCTTACAGCATTTGGAAGGTCCCCCGCATGTACAGGCCCGTCTTAAGTTTGCCAGAGAGCATCCAAATGATTCAGGGAAGGCTTGATATAAAGTGCTATGGTCAGATGAAATCAAGCTCTTTGGTATCAACTCAACCCAGCATGTCTGAAGGTTTGACCCAAACAACACCATCCCCACAGTCAAGCACGGAGGTGGAAACATTATGCTTTGGGGCTGTTTTTCCGCTAAGGGCACAGGATGAGTTCAGGACACTGAGGACCAATGGACGCAGCCATGCACCATTAAATCTTGGATGACAACCTTCTTTCTCAGCCACGAAGGAGAGGCTAAAGAAGAAGCACATTAAGGTCATGGAGTGGCCTAGCCAGTCTCCACACCTCAGTCCTATAGAAAATCTGTGAAGGGACCTGAAGAAACCTTAAAGATTTAGAGTGTTTCTGTAAAGACAAGT
>VUQK01040146.1:0-28636 GCA_015106715.1 Bujurquina vittata
ATATATATATAATGAGATGGGGAAGGAGTCGTTCAGGCGGCTTTTAAAATTTAATATTAGAGCAGTGAGACATATGCTCTATTTGTTTGTCTGCAGGTGTGGGGGAGGTGGGCACTTTCAATCCTTGAAGGATTTGTGGTTTCTTCTCTAAATGTATTCAGCAGCGGGAGAATTGGTGGCTGGATTTGAAGGTCTTAAGCTAGAAAGTCTTACCGGCGGGGATGTTGCCACTGCAACACCTGTGCTTTTGTTTTTGCTTTGTGCTGAGGTATACCTTCCAGCATTGTGTGAGCATCATATTCAAATCTCAAAATGTAAATTATACAGGCAAAGCTGCTGCACATAATCCTGCTACGGATGCTTTACTGTCCAAGCAAATTATGAGAAAGTGGTAATATTGCTTCTACTATGAAGTTCCTGCATCTGTTAAAGGGTTAGCCAACAAAGCAGAAATCACAGGTCTGTCCTGAACAGCTGTCATCGCACTGAAATGCTGATCCTTTATGCAGAGATGCCTTTGAGGTCGTCGCATACTTCTCCTCTGTCAAAGCTCTCAAAAATATGCGTGAGGTGTTGCTGTTGGTGGTAGTTAGTGAAGGTGGTCTGTCAACTCATCATATGTGGACACTTTTAAAGCAAATTTTAAGTTGAATATAAAAAAAATTGAAACAAAGTTTTATAGGTTTGCATAATTGTTTGGTGGCAGCAGTCTGGGAATCTTCCTTTATGACTTGACTAACAAAAGTCCAGAAACAAAGGCTTGATTTTCACATTTTTCAAAGCCATCCCTTTAACTGGATTGAACCCGTGGGTTGGCCTGTTCTGGCTCATTTGGGATGTTTTGACACGGTTTTGTCAAAATACTGTATTGTGGCTTTTGACAAAATTGATTATTGGTTTTACATCAAGCTACATTGCTAGTGTTTTGAACAGAACTTTAAAGTAATCACTTCAAAGAAACACAACTTCATACATAAAGGAGATACTGAGATTAGACTTGTCACTTCCTCCATAGAAGAGTCGTCGTCTGCAGCTACTATCAAGATGTGAACCACATAAGGATTTATTAATGGCATGTGATTACAGCGTCATTTACACCTGATTAGTGCTGCTGTTATCTGCATTCTATCAGCAATCAGATCTACAAATACAAATCTAGAACTGCTGAGGCTGTATTGTGCAGTTAAATTCATAATATTACTGCTATGCAGCTCTCTGTGTTGCCATTGACTTGTGTAGAATCATCGCGCCAGTTCAACAATTAATTTAGACTACATAGACCCTAAAACAGCAAATTATCACACATTTATGGGATATTACATTATCATTTCTTTCAAAACACCTAAGCTAACCTTACAGTCTTTTACAGAATGTGATGTTTGCAGTGTGTTAATGCAAGTTTGTAACAATAGCCAACCACCCCCCATCCACACACATTTTAAAGGTTAATAAATTCAGGCAGGTCTAATTCTGCAGTTTTTATCAGTATCCAAAAGACGGTGCTTGTATTAGGAGGGAAAAGAAAGGGAGGAGCAACCCAGCCTGGATTCAGGAAGTCTAATAAAGCAATTTTTCCTTTTAACAATAAATCCAGGCAGCATTAATGTGATGCTGGATGTGTTGTTCATCCAAATAGAAGGATCAAGAAAGTCTTCCATCAAAGGTTTTCCATCAAGCGTTATCTGTGCTGACGTAAACACCGACAAACGTGTTGGCTTTGCAAATGAACAGCTAAGTGTCAGCGTGCGGGTGACATTAAGGCAAAAACAATGTTGGCCATGCACTGTAACCCAGATTCTATGAATATCTTTGCAGCTCTGTAAAAGATGTTGATCATTAAAAAAAGTTCAACTGTGCACAATCAAATCAAGAAGGAGTTGCATTATACAATGTACATTTTCTTTTGTGCCCTTTTCCACTTGGAAACTAAGTGTAACTTCAATGAGTTTTTCTTAGATTTTAGCATAAACAGTGGCACGAAAAGACAGTTCCAATTCTTCTTTATTGGTTTACTACATCCATGTCTCTCAGCTTTAGAGTTGTGGCATATCTCTGGCCTGCAGGCATACACTGGACGCTAACACTGTAATAACACTGTAATAACTTTAGTCACATTCACCCCACAGCAGGCTAACACAAAAGACTGTGGGTATTCTGCCGAAATAAAAGTAATCGACTTGATGTTCTGTTCCTTCCAGGAGCGCACGAAGACTCTTGAGACAAAGAATTAAAGTTGACAGAGGCCTGTCAGTATCAGGTGTATCAATGATGTCAGCAGACAAACGTAAGTAATAAACAGTCTTCCATTAGTAAAGATGAGTCTGGTGTACTGCACCCTGGATTTTATTGATGGAGAGACAATAGCTTTAGTGAAAATCCTGAATTATGATTATGAAAAACAGTTCTTAGCATCTCTAACACAAAGACTGATTGTCTATGCTCAAACAGAAAACCCTCCAGTGCTGGATATTGATCAGATGGAGTCAGCAATTTGCTTTGGGCTTTGTTTCGTATGATGGCTGCCCTTACTGTCAGCATCGGACTGATTGACGAATGAATCAATCAGTCAAGCAAAATAATCAATGCGTTCTCAGTTTGTCCTTTATATTCATTAATATAAATGAATATATATTAAAATTCTAAACAAACATGCCCCTGTCTGCAAGTTTAAAGCTGCAACAATCCTTGGTTTTCTCCTCAGCTGTCTAGTCTCCTCAAAGAAAGGGATGCTGCCTGGGCTCCGGCCCGAAAAACAAAATCTGAAGCAGACTGGCGGATTTTTAGACAGCTCAGAAACTGTTAAACATCTTTAATTAACAGGGAAAAATAGGACTTAAAACCTTAATGGTCCTAAGAAATTCTGAAAAATAATAAAATATTCTTAGGGGAATGTAACCACAAATGAGATGCCAGCTTTTCTTGTAAAAGACTCTTTAAAAAAAATTCTTAACTGCTTTAATGAACATATTGTTTCCTCAGAGTCTTTATTTAAAATCTTTACATCCAGAATGAAAACAGCTTAATGAACAGGAGGCTCTCTCTGCAACCGCTTGAACTGATCCTGTGGTTCAGCCTTTCAGCTTTTCTCCCCTCAATGTCATGGAGGGTCACACGGCTTTGAATCTGTCGGATTTAAATAAAGTTGCAGGTCCTGATCAACTTGATTCAAATTTTCTTAAGCAGAACCCCTAGACAGGTGTTCTAAGAATTTTTACAGGCGGGTGTGATCGTATGACCCGAACGTATGACTGGGGGTGATGTTAATGCTATGATAGCGATCTGTTCTAGTAGCTAACTGCTGAAGATTTTCAGCCTGATACGACACCTCAGCAAGGCACACCGGCAATCAACCGGTGGCTTGAACCCTGCCAGATTTTGGCACTTCCACACTGGTTTTCAACATCAGATTGCTGTTTGCCCAATTCAGATAACAGTCAGTTTAAACTTCATGGGAGGCAGTAATATGAAAAAAAGGACTGTTCTATCTGTTTAGTTATTCCAAAGGGTGTGATGTCCTGACCAGTGAACAGATAGAGAAGAATGGCCACGAAAAAAAGAAGACAAACATTTAGGATTTATTGCAATTCTACAGATTGTTTTAAGTAAGCGTATCAAAGTAACACCAATGCATTTCTTGAATATTTGTGAAAGATTTGACCATTAATTGCAACAGAGCTGAAAAAGCTAAACTCTGATGCTAAGAAATGTTTCCAATTATACCATTGATTGAATTAGTGAAGCACTTTTGCAAAGGACTTTATTTTAAACCTTATTTTGGGTTCTAAATAATTTATAGTGACAAAAACGGCAGATATTAGGCCACTATTGAGCGAGAATGTTGCAACCAGCAAACTGCAAAATGACTTTAAAAGGTAAATGCACATGTCAAAGCAAGAGTGCCTGTTTTTGCATGCGATAGATCGTTATTCTCAGGCTGACAACGGGATGGAAAGGATCTCTACAGAGACGGACACGTCTGACATGTAAGAGAAGTGTTGCTGTGAAATGTGGTGAGAGGTGCGTTGTTGTAGGAAGACAACAGTGTAAGCATAAATGAGAGACACCCCCCCACACACACACACACTTACACCTATACAGATACTATCTGTAATATGCTGATGTTGCGTTCTCAGTATTTGATCAGTAGCTCACATTTTTGTCCCTATTTTAATTAGAACCTAGAGCTCAGATTTTAAAAATGCATAAGTTGTCCTTCAAGGTTAGGAATGGATGGTTGTTTTGATATAAATGAACCAACCTCTGGGATGGAAAAATAAAGCCAATGCATCAGCTAACCCTAGCAAGCTTGGTACGAAAGCTGCCCCCCCTGCACCCTTTAAAGGGGCACTTAAAGGACTGGCCACTTTACCTGACAGGTGTCTCAGTCTGGGGACTGTAGCAGATTGCTCTCTGTTTGGCTCGAGCTCAGTTAACTGGAGTCACTGAAGTGGATTTCTTTGCTGTGTTTGTGCTGGTTTTGCTATTTGGAGCATCTTAATGGAATTACCTAACATATAATATACCTTGCTTTGTGGTACAGTCCATCCAAGAAGCTTATGCTTTAGTTTTGGTGAGTAAAATTGTACTACAAATTAAAAAAAAACAATTTTATGGCTTCAACTTTCTAGCCTTAGCTGATTGCTTAATAATAATATAATATCAGCTATGTAATAATACTTCACGCACATAGGTCTCTAAAAAACTGATGCGCGTCTTCAAAATGAGTCCAAAACCAGTGGGTGATGTTGTAGCGGCTGGGGTTATTGTTCAAGAAGGTCAGAGCAAATTACTGGAAAACAAATCTTTCCACATTTACGACAAGACAAACAAATAATTATCTTATTATCTTGTTGCTGCTGCGAGCTTGTTAGATACAAAGCATGTCTATGAGACCTGTTTGGGAAGAGTATAAAGATGTAGATATATCTCTGAACTGGCGCCATGCCTGCTTTTTTCCCTGCTAGCATGGTGAGGTTAAAATAGACACAATTTTTGTTGCTCTGGAATTGAGAGGAGCTCTTGACAGACAGTGCTGCTGGTTGAAGTGTGCTGCTTAATGGCATGTGGGCAAACAAGCATCGCATTGGCAGGTTCAGAGAGTCTCTGCTGGTCTGGTGTAGGAGCTGTGCATCACACGAGGAGAGCCTTCTCTCCCGCGCACCCCGAGGACCTCTGTATCAGGAAAGCTGCATTCATGAATATAAATGTGTTCCCACTATTATTACACTTAAACACCTGAAGACACGCGCAGAAGCATTTGCTAAGTGCTGGCTATTAAAGAGCAGCTCAGTGGATGACACTGAGGAAATATAGGTATAAAAAGGAGTAACACGTTGACGCTTAAATAAGAGGTTTCTCAAGTTGTGTTCCTATAACTAATGTGTAACAAGTGTAGGGGAGAATCTAAGTAACGAGAGACTTTGCCAATGTATCCCGAGTGAATCGGTGACCCGTTAAATCTTGGTTTCCTTTGGTTTCTTTGAGTTTTTAATAGTTCTCTCCATATTTCTTAAAGGTAAATGACATGCTGCATGCAGCTCAGAGTCTTCATGAAAAGGAGACGCCAATAATGTAAATCTGTAGGATTGTTGCACATTTTGTTAAACATTTTTGCCCTAAAGGGGTCTACATTAGCATGAGAAAGGGTCAGCACATTCAGCAGGGTTTAAATCTCCCAAACAGAAATCTGGCTGTGAAATATTTGCATGCTGGGAATACTTAAAAAAAATCTATACTACAACTTTACAAATAAAAGTACACAGTAAATCAAGCCATTATTCTCCAATTATAAGTATGTTTGAGCAATTTTTATTTGTCTTTGATATCAAGGTCTTAACTTTCTGCAGTGGAAGTTTGTAGCCTCTGTTTTGCTGTTTATTTCGGAGTATACTGAAGAAGAGTAAATTATTGAAACAGGTGTTTTATTCCACCACACCGGCGTACAGAACGTGTTCGTGTTTGCTGGCTCTGCTCAGAGCATTGAGTTTGCTAATGCCAAATAATTTCATGTGTCATCTTAGAGCAGATCACATAGTAAGGTCAAGACTTTATAATGTCAAGAGAAACCCAATAATTCCCCCTAGAGCTGCGCTTGGTGACAGCAGGGAAGAAAAACTCCCTTAAAGAGAGAGAATGTGGCCGAGGGAGGGTGGCGGTCTGTGGTAAGAGTGGAGAGAGAAAAGATCGGAAACATGCGGAGCACCGGCAGAAGGATGCATGGAGAGAAAAGACAAAGCTAACAACATTTTATATAAATTCAGTGTGAGTGAAAGACAGGAGGAATGCTCACGGGAGCTCCACGAGCCACATAACTAAGAAGTAGTTCTGTGTAATCGAATCCAGTCCTAACTATAAGCTTTATTAAAAAGGAAAGCTTGGAAGTTCAAAAAGGGGAAAGTCTGAAGTCTAAATTTAAAGATGGAGAGGGTATGTGCGTACCAAACTCAAACTGGGAGCTGAAAGTTCTGCTTCTCTTCTACTTTTGGAAACTCTGGGAACAAAACAATAGGCCCGCTCTCCGAGCGCAAAGTGCTCTTTTGGGATAATGCGGTCTGATCGTTCAAGACTTTTTATGTGAGGAGAAGGATTTTAAATTTCAAAGAATTTAATGGGGAACCAATGGGAGAAATAGCTTTCTCTCTAGTCCCTGTTTGTGCTCTTGCTGCAGCATGAACTGAAATATCTGAAATAGGATCTTCCTGTTTCTGTTAATATTATGCAAGTCAGGGAAGGCAGTCCTAGATATTTGTGTGAGCTAATGACTCAGGAGTTCCTCACAGTCCTACTGGAGGCCAAGGTAATGCCCTCCAGCCAAAGCATCTTGTTAGACCAGTCTGAAGTTTAGGGGGGGGTCCAAAAATTATAACTTCAGTTTGCCTATATTTAGAGATGCATGGAGACATGCTAAGATATACTCCATAAAAATTCAAAAACAAAATTTAATTCAACTTGACAAGCTCGGCCTTCCAATGAAAGCCAGTGAAGCTGCAAGATCTGACACCTGCCAGCGTGACTCAGGGCTCAGGCTGCCAGAGAGCTCAGGCTGTGTCCATCCATTACCTTTTATCTTCCTTATCAGATATCGAGCGCTGCGTTGATGTTTTACTCAGTTTACCTTTTGTCTCGATGACTCACGTACACGCAGCCCTGCTGTGCTCACTTTCTCTTTGTTGCTGAAAAGCTTCCATTCACATTTATTTCCAATCAATGAAAAGCAGCAATTCCAGCGTTCCGTTACACACTGTCACATTAAAACGCTGTCACCATGCTGGAAAACATTTAACGTGAAATATCTGCAGAGCGCCGCTGATGGTAGCTCAACAGCACTCTGTAAAAACTGCAAGTGTTAGAGAAGAGAAACCCGTAGTAACAGAGCAAGTACACAGACTGTATATTAAAGATGGACATAGCTATCATGATGTCATCCACGGGTTTCTGAAGTCCCCTTGACTTTTGTCACTCACTATCTTGGGTTTTTAGAATCGACCTGACTGGAAATCTGACATGAGAAACCAAGGGCACTACACACTCATACAGTACTGATCACAAGGCATCCATCCATCCAGCCATCCAGCCATCCATTCATCCATCCATCCAGCAAGCCATCCAGCCATCCTACCTTCCACTTTCTGCCTCTTATTTGGGTCGCTGGGACAGCAGTCTAAGCCCAGTCCTCTCTGTCCCCGGCCACCTCTTCCAGCTCGTCTGGCAGGGCACCAAGGTATTCCCAGACCAGCTGAGACATGTTTCCAGCAGGGCCACCAACGTGGATAAAAGAAGATTGAAAAAAGAAGATTGCCTGTCTGAGTCTCAATTTCTGCTGCAACATTAGCATGGTAGGGTTGGAATTTGGCATTAGCAATATAAAAGAATGGATGTTTACCATGCCCATCCCTTTATGACCAATCCGGTACTAGCAAGATATAACTATCAACTCGGTGGCCACTGAGTGGATTTCTCCTTTCCTGTTTGTACAATAGCATCTAATCACTGGTAGCTAGCTGGCAAATAGCCTCCGGGGATGTAACCGCCACCTTGTGGCAGATTTTCCACTCTGCGGGAAAACTATTGAAATTTTCAAATATTATTTGAAAATGTGCTAATTGGCTAATCAGCTGCTGACCGAAGAAGGTGGGGGTGGGAGACAAGCAGCAAAATGAAGGTGCAGGAAAAAAGCAGTAAAAGTGAGTAAGAAAAATACATCTTTGAGCAGATAGAAGCAGTTTATCGGTTCTTAGTGTCAGATAAAGAGAGAATATGGCAGTTTGTACCTCAGGAAAGGGGGGGGCGGGGGTTATGGTGAGGCACATTGCTGTGAGAAGTGATGTGGTTGACGGTTGCAGCGTGTATGTAACAGCGCACACATGCAACACGTGTGTGTGTGTGTGTGTATCTTTGAGCTCAGAAGGCATTATATTGGCTTTCATTCATTTCCTGGAGACTAACTTGCCTTACCATAACCTCAAAACAAGCCTTCATCGTATGATTTATGTTATGAGGACTTGCTCTTTGCTGCCATAAAGATGATACCCCCCCCCCCAAAAAAAAGTGAGTGTGTAAATTGGTTCTGGTTCCCACAACATGAGTAATACCTGGACCAATCACACACCTCAACATGGTGCTGGACAATTTACTGGGCCTGGTGAGAACACACACAGGCATACAAGCAGAAGACATCGCCAGAACATACGTATGTGTGTGTGTGTGTCTCTCACACACACACTCTTGGCACATTGCACAAAGCATCACTGAGCAATTACACAGACAAATAAAGCAAGAAACAACAACAGTGAGCAAATACACAATAGTTGAAGCTGACATAAAAACACTATTAAATATAAGACAGGAAATGGAAGCAGAAATCTATTTGTGATTGGCTGAGCATGCCGAAAGGTGGGCTGAGCTGTGTCACATTAGAGCAACAAGATGAGTTTTGTATTGGAGCGAGAGATCGATGAGAACAGTCGAAACACATCCTTCATCAGCTGCTGTTGGGAAAGTTTATCGAGCGGCTCGTAGTGGAGGACATTAATTTGACAGGTGTCCGCCTCCTGGTCACACTGCTCACTCCTCTTACCTGTCTGCCCTCAGCCGTCTGCCTTGTTAGACACATTGGCCATGACAGATCACAAGAGGTCATGTGACCAACTCTGGGACGGCGACCCTGTCTGGGCTCTCTCGGCTGCCTCAGATCAGGAAGGAAAGGATTTCAGTCTTTGTCCAGTTAGTCTAGAACCCAGCAGTAAACACAAACTGTCCTCCCACTGTAAAGAAATACAGCTGCTCCCTTTTATTTTATTAACATTTTGTAGTTTCCTTTTGGAGTGATTTCCAGTTCTTTTCAGACACACGTTAATGCGATCCTCCTTTTATATCACAGTGTGATTCCCATTAAAAGAGATGGAAGGGTTAGAACAATTTGATATAACAGCTGAATGGTGCTTTTGAGTGATGGAAAAGAGAAAAGAGGAGCACATTATTCCAATCAGGTTCCGCACACTTGTTAAATTGTGAGAAGACGAAACAAACAAGGCTTCTGCTGATAAACTATGACTGGAGAATTGACGCGTGAAGTATCAGGAGCATAAATGACGGTATTTATAAAGATGGAAGTTATAAGGTGTGACACCACCTGCTGGTCTCGTTTGGGCCGGTTTAAAGCCCATTGTTGGTGCCATCTGTTACATTCGCAGCCAGGACAAAATAAAGAACGCAGGGGAAAACTCCACCGCTACGGCAGACCAGAATAACATTAGCTCACTAGAAGCTTACAGACTGGCCCACATATGGGCTCGTGTTGCTATTTTGGCTCTTTTGCGCTTATAAGACATTTAGAAGCCTTGAAAATAAGTCCGAATTTTAAAGTTGCTAAGATGCTGCGTGTGTATGGAAGACTGAGACTGTCAAAAATAATAACTAAAAGAATTGTTAAATAACAATTTAACGTTTTATATGATGTGAAATACATCAGGAGCAGCAGCAGATCTTTATAAAATTTTTGTATTCATATTTGTATATGTATATATTAAGATTTTATGTATTCATGTCAGTATTGGTTTCCCCTTTGCACCCCGCCCACCTGTTTATTTCTCTAAATCTAAATTAAGTTCAGATTATATTTTTACATTTCTTTATGGAGTTGTGTTTCATTATGCAAATTAGGGGTCTGCCATTCAAAGCATCATTGATTACTGCCAGGCCCACGACAGAAATGGCTGCCCCCGGAGGCTCCTAGAAAAATTAGGTGCCAAGCTGAAAAATATGGCCAGTTTTTTATTTGCGAGGGTCCTGATAATGATTTTAAAACAGTTCAGGAAGCAGGAAGCGCCAACTGTCAGTCACATCTGTCAATTCACAACCACACAGCGCTTTCTATAAAGATCTTATGAGTGGAGCAACAATGAATTAATTAATTACCTGAATTTAATGACTGAGACTACAATGAAGGATTATTTTAGAGATAAGTCTGAAGGCGAGTCAGCTGAAGTTAACTGAATCCAATTTACTCTAAAAATGTAAACATAAGTGCATTCTGAGTGATGCTGCTTCAGGGCGCATTCAATGACATCAAAGCCAGACAAACATTTCCACACATCAAATAACTTTATTGCATGAGCCTCGTATAGGCACGTTCTCCTCCAGCGGCGTGTTGCTGGATGATCGAAGAGCACAAGCAAAAGTGGGAAGTAAACTTTAGAGTGCTGCACCACCTTTAGAAGTTGATGAATACATTACCTTGAACAAAGATCAAAGATACCATCTCCCATCTCTGCCTCCTCTAAATCCCACCACATCCACTCACTGAGACTCACTTTGACTTTACAAGCTCCTTCTCACTCTGTGCACTTTCTATTGATCAATTAGTTTAGGTATCTCACCCTGACAGGGAACACGTCTCCTCAAAGCATAGATGATGTCCCAATCAAAAGACTAAATAAGCTATATATTTTCTGTCTATGTTTATAGCTGATAAGTACTGGGGGGGGAAACACCGGGACTTTACGTTTAGCATATGTCACTGTGAAGTCTAGTGCACACAGAAAACACATTGAGACAACACAGGTTCTGAAGAAAATTAAATTTAGTTTCTGTGAGACATTCAGTCATCAAGTTTTCATCGGTTTGCACCCACAAGTATTTACATCGTTCTCCAAAGAAGAAAAGCTAAATGAGCGTTGTGTGGGGTATTAGTTTGCTTTCTATGTTGATGCTTCACCTGTTAGTTTCAGGTTATTCTGGTGACGAGTTTCAGTTTTGCAGTATTTTGTTTTGACGCGTCTTGATTTTTATTCACTGTAGTAATAGTCTCATTTTGTTAATATCTGATGTGTGTGTGCATGTGTATGGGCGTATACCATCAGGTATACCACCAGGTATTACCCAAATATGGAGCTCAATAGACTGGCATAAACTCAAAAGGGAAATTTATTGCTGGGCTCTCTCGCAGCATCCAAAAACAAGGAGAAACTTAACAGGGGCAAATAATCCAAAGAAATAGAAACATGAAACAATGAATAAAGAGATGACTCAACAAAGGGCAAAGGAAAACACACAATAAATACACAGCAGGTCAGGTAACAAGGAAAGTGGAAACAGCTGGGGAGGACATTACACAGGAAGCAAAAATAGAAGCACAGCGCAAAGAACAACAATTCACAACAGGAAGTGATAGCAGGGGAAACACAGACACATGGATGCACTTTACACGGGGGGCTGGACACATGAGGGAGGAATTAAACAAAGTTGCTAGGAACTGCAAACACAATTACATATATTTAAAAAGGAACAATAATTTACACCAGGCAACGAATCTCAGGCAATAATTAAATAAACCAAACCTCAAAGTCCAAAAACCGACCCAGGACCATGACAAAAAATGATCGGGTACTTAAAGAGCTATCAGGAGGCTAATACAAACATAGTAGCGCAGGGATCATGTTGGATGAGGGTTAAATTGCATAAAAGTGCATGCTGAGGTTCCCCTATTGGCAAAGACAAATCTCATCATATTACAGTGGCCGCATAATCGCAGATGCTCGTCTTTGGATGAGTGATCTGGAACTATTATTTCATTGTGTGCCTTGTGTGCACAATGACAATGAGTTGAATCTAACATCTAACATCTGAGAGATACCCCCATCCTCAACACAAGGTTAATTATCAGGGTGCAGTCTGGTGTGGATTGCTTGCTGTGAAAAAGTCCTGATCCCAAGCTGATGCCCACACCGAAATCCTAATTGACCTGAGAGGGATTTTTTTCTGAAGCATTAAAATATTTGGTATCTGGGTCACATAGTGAGTTCCTAACAGTCAGGCTCAAAGACATGCTATACCTGAAAAGTGCTAATAAATGGCTATAGAGGCCAGGAATAACATCTGAATAGGTTTTTTGATTCTCATGTCTGGTAAAACATGTGATAAAGCAATGCAGCACATTGAAAAGATGAGAACCTCCTCCAATGCAGCAGATGCTTGGACCTGGAAACTGGTCAGCTGAGTGGCTCATTAGTGCATCCACTATAACAGCTACCTCATATTTGGACTGAACAAGCCTCAGCAGAGGCAGAAAGCAGAGGCTTTCCTATAATTATGTTATGTTACATGAACACTATGAATTTATACATGCAAAGGAAGTTTTTAAACAACCAATTATCATATTTTCTTAAGAATATTATAATAAAATGAGCTTTTCCTGTATTCCGCAATAGGGGATGAGAGCCACGTTAGTGGAAAAGTCTGAACATCTTTGTTTGAGACGCTAAAGTTAAGAGGATGAAAAAGAATAAATTGGAATTCAGTGAGTAAAATTTGGACAGGAAAGCGCTCTGTGTCTTGGTAACAGCTAAATTTGCTGCATTTAAAAGGAACAAAAAGTTAAAAGGTGGTTTAAATTATTATTGTTTGGTAAAATATTTGTAACTAGGTCTGTATTGAGTACAGTGTGCTGTACTCATTTCTCACACCAAGAGGATCAGATTTTTTTCTCAGTGAGTGTTTTTGAAATTATCCTGTGCCTTCATGTGCAGTGATGCAGGTTCAACAGAAACACTAATCAGCCAAAAACATTAGCTTAATTTTGTCTGCCTTTGGTCACTTTGCTTCTAATTAGGCTTTTTTTAAAATCAAAATTTAATCGGAATTTGGATTTCCTCTATTTGCTTACAACTTACATAAACCCAAGAGTTTATGCAGCACAGGGAGGATTGTTTTTTATCCATTTGGGTGCCACTAGTCCCAACTACCTTTAGACTAGTCAGTGCAAGCTTTGCCATGTGTGCTGCATCATTTTGTAGACAGCAAGTTACGCTTTCTGTACTCCTTTCTGTACTACTGTCTTCCTGCGAGATTTCAGTGTGAGACTTGTGTTTGATGTTAGATGTCTGTCTCTAGGGATCTCCTCCATAATGTTGTGAGACACTCAGAACAACAATCTGAGATCATCAGCTGCAAAACTGGGACTTTCACTTTGATGCAGACAATGGCCTCGTGGGATTGCACTGTTAGATGTCACTGATTGGTGGTTAATTTGTTTTCACTTGATTGTAAACCTTTTTTTTTGTTTTTCTTAGGGATAACAAATAAATAAATATATGGCTTAGGTTATAAAATACCATATTTTCTTTACTTCCTGTATTCAGATCCTAAAATCTTGGCCTGGATGTCAGCTTGGTACACTGGAAACACCACAGGGCTGGTAGGTTCCATAACCCTGCTTTCTCCTATGATGGATCATATATATATATATATTCCATCTCCTCCAGAAACTGTGGCTGGGTTCAATTCAGTTTCATTCAATTTTATTTATATAGCACCAGATCACAATAAACAGTCGCCTCAAGGCGCTTTCTACTGTAAGGTAAAGACGCTACAATAATTACACAGAAAACCCAACAATCAAAACGACCCCCTATACGAGCAAACATTTGGTGACAGTGGGAAAGAAAAAAATCCCTTTTAACAAGTAGAAACCTCCGGCAAAACCAGGTCCAGTCATCTGCTGTGACTGGTTGAAGCTGAGGTGAGAGGCAAAGGTTTAAGGTTATTTATACATTTACTCATTTATATTTTCACCTTTTTGGAAATATTTGAAGATCAGTAGGGCCAAATGCATGTAGAACTCTTCTACATAAATACATACATACATCTTCTAATTGAGGCCAAATGCAACCCAACCCTGGCACTACCTGTAGTTAGTTTGCCTGTGACTTGTCAATCATATGCGACCGTGAACAGCTCAAAAGCTCGACATAGCCACAGTTTTTGCCACTTTTACATGGGCTTCATTTTTCAGCTTAGGATAATGTCCCGTGTTAGCCACCCATGTAGGGTTAGGGTGTGAGTTCAGTTCACATCCATCCCTTTTTGCAGAATTTTGTGTATGTTTGAAACACCAGGACAAAAAGGCTTATAGCAGAAAAGTGTATGAGACTTTTTACCTGGCTACAAGACAAGCTAACCCTAACCCTAACGGGGCCACCAGTGACTTAGTTGAACCACATTAACTTTGCCCACACAAAAGTCTTCTTTATCAATCCTACACTAACAAGTAAACATCTATTTTAATTACGAGTATAATTCCACATTGGTTACAGCTCTGAAACCACTGATCAGCTATCATCATCAGTAGAGAATATGTTTTCCTGCTGCAGCTGCTCTTGTCATCACATCTCATTTTGCAGCTCCTCTCATGTCGGGGCAGAGAGCCTAGACAGGTGTGAGTAGATGTGGAGCTCACTGTGACTTTGCCAACCTGCAGCATCAGCTCTAACAAACATGTGGGTTGTTATCACCTCATTATTATGGCCCCCTGGCATGGCACATCCATGGACTATGTGGGCGTTATGAAGTACTAGAAAACATCATCAGCATAGATCATCAGGCATGTTTTGTAGAGGGGGCTGGTGATTGCCACTGATGAACACATTTAGATTCCTGTGGATATTAGGAGTGCTTTTGACTGCATGAGAAGAATTATACGGGAGCCTGTTGTGGCAGTCGTGTGGCTCAGGTTGTGAGTGTTAGCGCTGGAGCACAGTGCTGGGCTGCTGCTTCTTCCCAACACATCCAGGTTGCCGTCATCCTTCACATGTGCTGACATGTAGATTTTCTAAATATTAATATTCAGAATGCACAGACGTGTAGTGCAAAGACGTTGAGTACCTGTTTGTTTCATGCTGAGGTGTGAGGAAGGGAATAATTACCTTGCAAGATTAAATTAGGGGGCTTTTTGATAATAAAGCCAACCTGAACCAGTTAGAACTGGCGACTGGACAAAGGTTCAAACAGATGAAATGACTTGTGTGACCTGCAGAGGGCCATTACATCAGGTAGACCATGAATTTACAGCTTGTTCTTGACTTTGTTTATGGTGAAACATCTATTGAAACTCTGTGACTGCAGACTGACCTTACCTGACCTGTTGATTTCAGTATGTCCAGAACTAATGTAGCACGTGCATCTTCTGCATAGCAAAGCTGAAGGCAAGTGAGCAAAGTTCAGGTTGGTGGATGAATGCGCTGCACCTCTGACTTTCACGCACATACGAGAGCTTGCGCTGCGTCCCAAAAGGGCAGTTGCTGTAATTTAAGCCTTTAAATCCCTTGCTCTCGACAGTGTGCACTGATCACTTTTGCTTCTGTTGAATGTGGGAGCTTCACTGTGCAGAATACATTCAGAGTGTGACACTTCAGTTCATCTGCTGAAAGGAGAAAGTTTTTCAGTGCTTAACTTGAATTTGAGTTAAAGGCATTTTATCTAGCAGCATGTTCAACCATGACAAAAAAGGAGCAAAACTCTTTTTGAATGGAAAGGCATGAAATGATTCTTACAACTATGGCAGTTTTGCACTGCCTTTGTAATCTAGCAGGGCCTACATGCACATTTCTGCTCATTGTGTAACATCTGTGACACGCCCACCAAATTATATGTTTCTAGAAAACGTGTAATTCAACCTGGAAACTGTGGCATGCTTTGTTCACATTGAACATACCCTAAGATTTGTGCCATCGTTTGGATGCTTATCCCGCTCCAACAGCTAGCTCGTGTGCGATGTGTGAACCTGAAAACACTGGTCAAAAAAAATGGTCATTTATATACAGTATATATAAAAAAATCATGTTAATGCTTAAAAACATCCCAGGACCTCAGGCTATTCCTTTCATGAAAAGTCTCCAAAAATCCTTAACCACACACAGTTATTACACTTATTACAAGGTGTGAATGAAATCAGAGGCGTTATGTTGAATGTTGTCAGTGCACATGCCCTGATGAAAGTGCTGAACACATATATATACATATAGTATAATTCAAGAAGCATGTGGTGAACATACTTCTATCCTTTTGGCAAAGGATGTGACGTGTACGACTGGAAGAAGGTGCACACAGGTAGAATATATGTCATGCAGAAGGTGTAATCTGAAAGAGACAGGAGACTGCAAGGTTGTGTCAGGGGAGAGTGTTGCTAGGCAGCACTGGATGGTAGTCTGTAGGAGGATTTTGGACATCAAGAAGAGGAACCAAGTGAAGGCATCAGCCTCTGGTGGGGTCACATATTGCCAATGTCGGTCCAAAAACCAAAGTATATCATGTGTGCTGTATCATGTCTGAGATAGTTAGTGAGTAAAAAGAGAAGAGTGCTTGTTTTTAGTGTCTTTTTTTCTATTTTGTACATTTGCTGTGCAGAATTAATGTCCACAGCAGCTCTTTCTCCTCATCAGCTGTGGGAAGCAAGCGTTGGGGAGAAGGTTCGATTGGACAGATTGTGAAGTCTCCTCAGATTGAGCAACAGCTCACAGAGCATTGTGTGTGGCTGTCGGAGCCAGCAGGAAACCTTTAGACAGACCTTTAATTATCCACTGATGAACAGAGGCTGTATTTGTAATTAGAGAAAGAAAATGTTAATGCATTCTGTGGAGGATAATGGCACTCTGTGCATCACGCTGCCCAGGCATAAATCTCCACTCTGTGACTGTGCTAATCTCATGAGGCAACACAACCACACTGATTACCGTTAGTGTGTCCACACTGCAGAATACCTTCCCAGCATTAACTGCCACCAACAGAAAGCAGAGCATGATGTTATGTACAGAGAGATCAGTGCATTCTGTAACCTTTACTCAGTATCAAAAAGGAAAACTGTTATGTTGTGTTTAGCGCTGGAGTTATTCTCTTATGTGAAAACTGATATGTTAATTATCAGTCTTCACATTAACATAGCCTGACATGTAGTCTGAATCCGGTTTTATTTTCGTTTCATCACAGCAGTCAGTGTTGAGAGCAGTATCTCTGCAGTCAGTGTCAGCTTCAGTTCCAGGTGAAGTCATGGTTGCTAGAAGCAGTTAACATTTCTCATGCCAAAAAAGTGTCAGTGCAGCTGTGTCCATTTCATCCATGCCTGTCAGTGTTGTGGCAATTTCTCTCCTGCTGTTTTCATTAATACAGCTATTTTAGTGGTTCTGTCACAGAAAGATGACATCAGGTTGATAGTGAAAAATGACAACAGGGCGATGTTTTCCACTGCTGGTGAATAAAGTGGCATCAGAAACTAAAGGGACACTGTAGCTTTTTTGTCACATGAACTCCTGACAACGTTAAGTCAAGTTGGGGCGTTGCCCCAAGATATCCTTTCTCACCTATAGCACTCGACAGGAGAGAGCCGGCTTCATACACACTCTCACTGCGGGAAATACTCCAGAGGTTTGGTTTAGGCAGCTTTGAATGCACATGAGTCAATCAGTCTGGTGAACTCCAGTTTTGGTATTGGATTTCTGAAGCAAAAAAGGACAAGGTGAGAGCCAGTCAGAGGCAGAGCCCCCCTATCAGATGACCGGGGGTGGTGGGAGGAGCCATCAGACGGCGTAGCCCCGCTGGCTTGCTAATTGTGGTGATAGCGAACAGTTCTGATAGTGAACCTGTAAAATTCTCATCCTGGTGCAGCACTGGGTAAACCCTGGCTTTAGTTCTTCATCTTTGTATTGTTCAGTTTTGTTTATTCTTAGTCCTGTTAATTAAAGGAAAAACACGCACATCCAAAAATTAAAAAACGGGGTGCTGGATCCGGAGACAATGAATCGAAACACTGTGTTACATTAAATAATATTTGAAACTAGCAACTGAGTCTATAAACTCTTCAGTAAACTGCTTACTAATGCCATAAATCATGTGAGCAGGAGGGCCATTTTCCCACATACTTCTACACAGTTGGACTTCTTTTTGCAACCATTGTTTATGCACAGCAATGTGTTGGGCTGAGTTGCTGGCAATACTTTCAATACAGCGTGTGGGTCTTCTTTCAGCAGATGAACTACACAAATTTTGTGATTCTGAAATAAGCAGGAAAATGGAACACTAATTTATATAAATAAAGCCTCGGTGCATTTATTTCCAAAGGTGTCCAAGTAAATTTTGTTGCATGAAATAAAAGCCCTTGAAACAAAATCACAGTTTGCTTTTAATTGCAGAGCCTGTGGAGCACTTGATGGAGCCCCGCAGGTTGCCTGCATCACTATTTTCAAAACTGATATTGATTCGTCAGTGTATTGATGTTTTTGCCAAAGCCTAAATGCTTTGATGTCATACTCATGTCACGTTCGTCCTGGAGACAGTCGATCCATACTGTATCTCATTGATGCCTGTGTGATGCTATTCATATTACAGGCTATATTAAGCCCCATCATGTCACAATGACAGCGCTCGGGCTAAAAATAGAGCGCTGCAGAGCTGATTGAAAATCTTAGAGCCACAGATTACAGCTCTTTAGTAACAATTTGAAAGATGTGATGAGAACATATTGGAAGATAATTGAAGTTCATGCTCAATTACAAAAACATAATTCAGTGATCAGAATATTTGAGCGTCCTTCATCAGTATATGTTGTGTGTGTTAATTTGAGTTGCTCTCAACTCATGTCCTCATTCTGACAAACCCACATTCAAAAGAATTGATATTTGTAAAACGTAAAGAGGATGCAGTTTAAAAACTGTAGACACTTGCTGAGACCAGCGCAGTTCAGTTAACAGCTGCGTGACACTTTGACTTGACTTTGATTTGACAAGAATGAAATCATAATTATAGCCAATATTGTAGCCAGACAAGTGGGTCAGAGCATCTCTGAAATGGGAAGGCTCGTACGGCACCCCCAATACGCAGTAGTGAGAAACTCCACTGTAGTCCACCGGTGATTTTTGGGCATGTACAAGAACAGGTCTAAACTGCTATGGCACAGCTTACATCATAAAGGACTCGGCTACCACAGATCACCTTTGTATCAAGGGGAGAAATCAGATTGAAAAGCCACCATAGAAGCGCTAAAGTTTCTCAAATGGCCACTTGAGGTTGGTCTCTAGTTTATTTCACCCTTCATGAGCACCTGCAGGTGGCTCGAGCTCTCCTGAGCGTGCTTGTTATGGTGAATATAAAGCATAGAAAGTGCAGACCATCCAAGAAGTTTGTCCAGTTATGAGTGCAGTTTCAGTATAACACCAGGTACTCAAAATGGGTATTTTCTCTCTGTATTAAACAACTTTTGGAAGCTGTGTGAAAGAACAGATTATAACTGATTCTGAAACTCAGCAGCTGAAAATTTGACCTCTAAAGTCCACTTGAAGCTGGGTCCAAAACTGAGTCTCAACACAGACTCCATAAAAGTGTTAAAATTCTCAACTTATAGAACAAAAAATGTTTTCAGTCTGTAACTAATTTTATCCTTTGTGATGGCCATACGGGGATGAGTTTTGACATTATTTAAAAGTGTGGATTTTCTTTTTTAGGAGTGTGGCCCTTCAGAATGACTGGAGGATGCTGACTAAGGCGTTAGCTGTCTACAAGGTTTCACCTCCCTAATTTGAATCACTGTTGAACCTCTCGGCCAAGTGTGTAGTTAATTTAATTATTTGATTAATAAAATGGCTTGCGGTGAATTTAATTGTTGTAACAGACTGTCCATGAAGTCTGTGGACCAGTTTAGTAACTGACATTCTTGTAATTCACATGAATGCTACCTGATCTGGTACAGCAGGTGTGTGAGTGCATGAGTGAACCACATGGTGGCACCGATCCGATATTCAGTATCGGGATCGGTCCAATCCTGGCCTAAGTTACTGGTTCGGATATGGGAAAATTTTAATCCGATCCATTACATAGCGTTTCGTTCACATTAGCTGCATCGCTCTCGGCCGTCTTCTTTTTCTTGTGGGTTTGCGGTTGACCAAACCAGCTTAGAGCTGCATTACCGCCACCTGCTGGAAAGGAGGGGATCAGGAGTTAGAAAACAAGCCTCTCATGCTGCGACGGATTCCCTTTGACACTGAGTGGATCATCGCAGGCGTGTTTTCCGTGCCACCTCCACTCTCTGCCACGTTTGTGTGCTCGCCGTGCTTATTGTTTTTTCTACTTCAGCTCGCGGACATACTGCGAGCGAGCGCCGCACCAACGATCCGTTACCGCAGTGGTTCTCAAATCCAGGCCTCGTGCCCCCCTGCCCTGCAGGTTTTAGACGTGTCCCTGATCCAACACACCTGAGTCAAATGGCTGAATTGCCTCCTCAGTGTGCAGTCAGGTTCTCCAGAGTCCTGCTAATGACTTCTCTATTTGACTCAGGTGTGTTGAAGCAGAGACACATCTAAAACCTGTAGGGCACGAGGATTTGAGAACCACCGCGTTACCGGAAGGACCCCTTCCCCGTCACAATATTTTTTATACTTTAAACCCTGATTAGTGACCAAATATAGACCTGCAGTAGAAATGTATTTAGGAGAATGCTTGTGAATAATAAAGCATTACAAGATTACACTCACGCAGCCCCCAGTTTTTCAACATAAACACTGCAGTCAGCTGTTTTAAGTGCAGTCTGTCTGCACAAGCGCAAAGAGCCGGTGCCGGAGACAGTGCGCTCAGAGTGGAAGGAAATGTTTTTCCAGCACCCAAAAGAAGCTTTTCCCCCTGTAACCGCCACTAAAGCTTTACTGGGAAACAGCTGGAGGTGCTTCATCAACCACCTGATCAGTACTGTAAGTGAAGAAAAGAGAAGTTTGTAGCTGCTCCATCCAAACTGTTTGTTTCACACAGGGAAAAACCGCAGTGCGGAAGTTAAACTGTGCAGATGAACTGTTAATCTTATCCAGCTACTTGGGTAACTGATGGAATAATCAATAAAATAATCGATGATTACAGCCCTAATGAAATTTGCAACATCACATAAGCCAATGAATCACCTTCTCACATAGGAGCAACAGGATTCAGGTGATAGAGTTTAAAAGATGCCACAGAGTCAGCTGTGAGTGGTAAACAGTTCCAGAGCTTTGGTGCCACTGCCTGAAAAGCTCTGTCCTCCCCTAGTCCTTAGTCTGGTACATGGGACAACTAAAAAATTTTGATTTTGTTGTGTGAGAGACTGTTGACTTATGTAAAATGTATCCAGGCATTTAAAAACAATTGTTTTGCTGTTGTTTTTTTTGTTTTTTTAAAGATCGGATTTGTATTGTATCGGCAGATACCCAAATGTATAAGATTGGTATCGGACACAAAAAAGTGGTATTGTGCCATCCCTAGTTGTTTGCACATGTGCACTGTGAATAAACCTCTGGTTTTTGATGGGAAACTGATAGGAGACTGGCATGCTAGACAAGCTGCTGCCTTGTCTGTCCTTTCACTGATTAGTAACCATCCACATGATGGATGATGTGTGGAAACAGAGCCAGCATTAGCAAGAAAACAAGCATTCTGATGGTGATTTCATCTTAACATATACGTTTTCTCTGGCTTACCACCTTGACCAACATGTGCGATGTAAGAAACTTGCCTCTGTATTTCTTGGCTAATTCCAGCCTGGCCTTCCTCTTCTTCTTGTTATGCAGTGTTACGGCTTCTTCTGGTGAAGCCTCTGTACCTGTGTGATACCTTCCCTCCTGCCCTCTGGAGGTTGCTGCTGATGTCACTAACAGCTGTTTCAGGGTCTTTCTTTACAGCACTGACAATGTTTCTGTTGTTTTCCGCGGTCTACCTGCTCAGCATCAGTACACCAGTGATGACTTTCTTCTTCAGGACAGTTGTACTGGCTATGGCCAATGTTTGTTCAGTGGCTCTGATTGATTTTCCATTTTCACCCACAGACAGCTCTCTGATTGTCATGTTGGTTACTCCTCTAACTATGAATGTACAGTCTGCACAGGCAAAACCCAAATCTGAAACTGAACGTAGATATTCAGCGCTATTCTTTTGTATATAACTATCTGGAGATAAAAAAGCTGAAAGTTGATCTCATAGTTATCTTTAAAAGTCAAACCTAAATGCAGGGTTCTAGCCAGCGGCTCACAGCCCGGCACATATCATCGCACTGGGCTGAGAATTTTACTGGTATGGTATCGGAACCGCTGAAGATCTGATTAATGGGCGTGGCTATTAGCAGTGTGTGTGTGTGTGTGTATTCCACCAATGATCCCACTGGCATATAGTATTTTTGTCTGTATCATTGCACATATATAGTCTGTAGATGCAACTTACAGTACAAGCCAGGGTTTCTAGAATTAGCTGAAAAATCTTGCCCAAAAATGGCCGTAGATGTAATGCTACAATCAAGATGCTGTTACATACAGTATGTCCATCTTTTATATACGTCTGTGATTCTGATCGTGATGCAAAGACAAAGAACATATTGCACAGTGTTCATGGCATGGAATCACTTTATAATATTTGATAACAGCCTGGCTGATGTTTTGATGTTCTGATTGCCTTTATGTTATATTGTGATGTGTTGCTTTAGTGCAGCTTATTCGGTGTATGTATTCATATCTTTGGAAAATCTTTTTTGGGGAAAAAAAACTTCTGTTATGAAATGACATTTTAACATTTTAATGGTAACAAATAACAGACACTCCCCCCCCCCACCCCCCGCCAATGATCCCACTGGCAAGTCCAGACTGATTGCTTTCTGAGCTCTGTATTGTAGAGTAGAGACTATCACCTTCCTCACGTTTTCTCAGTGAGTGCTGATATTAAAGCTGTTTGTACACTTTGGTGTGCTTTGGAGCAACAATGTGCCGACTTCAGAGGTGGGTGCATGTGTGCTTTTGGCATTCAGTCAGAAGTTTCATATGAGCAGCCCACCCCTAAAGTTGGTGCTTTTTCCCCAGAGGAGAAAAGTGATGCATTGCACCCAGCTGCATAGTAGCTGAGTAAGGCTCAATGTTTTCTCCAGACTTTTGCAAACCAATTTTTTTTTTTCTTTTTAGGTTTGCGGATAGGTTCACTTCCAGTATTATTGGATTTCAGCCTGACACATTTTGTTTCTGAATCTGTGATTTCAGAAGGTCATTAAGAGGCAGCTCACGTCAGTAATCACAGATGCCAGGCAGCTTTTTTTGTAACTGAAATAAGGGAAAGGAACTCTACCAGGTGGCCACTCACTTTTAAGGGGAATTACAGCTCGTTTGATGTGGCTTTTGACCCTGTGAAATTGCAGGAGTTCATTTTGCTGAAATGATAAGTCTTTACGAGAAACATGAGCCGACAGGCTTTTGAAAACTTGCTCTGTGATGTTACGTTAAAATGGATACCCCCATCAGAGCAGCAGCCGAGGTAAAGAGAGATGTTCTTTGTTGATGGATTTAATGCCACTGACTTGCTTGCATTGAACCAGCTCCTGCTGTGATAAATCTCTCTCCTGTAATCAGAAGTTTTAAGTCCCTTAAACAAAATGGATTGAATATCTGTGATGTCACCTGAAGGTTTGTGAATCAAGTCGAAACGTGTACAGCGTAAGGGCTGTAGCAACTTGTCTCTGTCTTTTTGCCATCATTGGGGGAATTGTTTTTTCCACACCAAATTATGGATTTATTACTATTACTGACTACGCTAGAAAATTTGCCAACCTCTTGTTCACTTGCCTTTGTTATTATAATTGGCATTCATCTATTTTAGCTTGATACGTCAAATACTTCTAGATTGCACCATAGTAGATATTTAATTCTTAAAAAAGGCCCATCCACCAATTTTTAGGCCCTTTTTTCACACATTGAAATCTGAGACAATGCTTGGCCATAAATGTCTCACAAAAGTTTAAAAATAAAAGCCTGAAATTTTCACTGGCTTTTCTCACCATAAAAACAGTAAGTAGTGTTGAAGCAGTATCTACAACACTCTTGCTTCAAAACAAAAAGGTCCTGGGTTCAAATCCACCATCTGGCCAGGGCATGTTTGCATGTTCTCCCCCCTTGTCTGCGTGTGTTCTCTCTGGGTGCTCCGGCTTCCTCCCAAAGACAAAAATCCCAAATCCAAGGAAAGTCATTTGTCCATAATGCAAAAGCTTTGGAAGAACAAAAGCGGAAAAAACACACAGCTTCAAGGGAACCCTGACAAAGACCAGAGAAAAACTGAGTGTTTAAACACACACAGGGTAACTGGGGAGAGTGGAGACAGTGAGGAAGAGCAAGTGAACCAAGTGAGATGAACGACACAAGAGAAACAAAACACAAACACACAAGACGAGGGAGCGACAAAATGAAACAGGAAGTGATCGAACATGACACGAGCGTGAACCTAACAACACGGGGAAGCAGATGGACTGAAGGTATCCAAACACACAGACACACAAGACATCAGCGGACATGAGAAAACTAAACTCCAAATAACAAGAACACAGAATAGAAGAAATCCCAAGGTCAGAAACAAAGCGCAAAACACAAAATGCTGGGTCAAGCCCCAGGATCATGACAGACTGGACCTCCTAGCACAGGACCACACTGGAATTCACTGAGTTCCTGAGAGCGACCCATTCGTTCATGAATGCTTGGAGAAGCAGTCTGCATGCCTAGGTGCTCGGTTTATACACCTGTGGACATGGAAGTGACTGGAACACCTCAATTCAATGATTAGGATGGGTGAGTGAAAACCTTTGGCTCTATAGTGTATAACAAAACCCCAAAGATCTGAAATGGGAGTACATAATGAGTAAAAGTATTTCCAGGACCAGCTGCTGCTCTTGGTGTGCAGCACAACTGAGTTTATGGAATCTAATCATAGAAAAATCTTTATCAATCTTAGTTGCCACAAGCAGCTGTCGTCAGAAAACAAATGAAAATTTAGAAATCTATATACTGAAAACAAAAATCTACAGAATGGAGTTTCCTTCAAAATGCATTTAGGGATTTGATTTATCAGGGCATTGTTAGGAATCACCTAATGTGCAAGTGTGTTGTGTGCAACAAGCATTTTCTGAAAAAGTCTTTACTGTCCAATATACATGTAAGTATCAGGGCAACGCTGCAGTTTTTCAGTAAACATAAAGACTGCTGATACTGTTTTGAACTCCTCCATCCAAAAATGCAAAAGGCCCAAACTTGTTATAGTTGTTGATGAAGAGGAGTCAGTGCAGAACACAGCAAGACAGGTTTTCGAAACAAAATGCAAACTGTGGTCATGCAAGGGAGGCCAGCAAAAGAAAATAAAGCAGCGAAAATCCATTAGTGGAAACTAACAGTGATAAATGCAGAAAAAAAGACAAACTTGAATAATTGTAGAGCAAAGCTCTGGTGACATATCATCCAAAATTCTTACACAGTGAAGATGCCAGCTTAATACCATAACATGTGCAGTGAAGAAGCTAGCCAGCATCCTTCTCCTCCTGGCTCAAAATTGGTGGTCCCTCCCCTTCTGTTACAAGATGGCAACAATTGAGGGTGAAAAATGTAGCATCCCACTCCTCCGTCTTTACCTTTTGGACCATTTTGGGTATACAATCCAGCTACTTAATGTGTAATTGTTCATGTACATTTGTATGGAAGTATGCAAATGAAGACACAGTGCAGCTACAATGCAGGAAAGCCAATGTGTTCAAAATAAAATGAAGTGACTAAAAGGAACCTCAAACCAGGACCAAAATCAGCGTCAGACGACAGAATGCTTACAGTAACTTATTTCTGCTGTACGGAGAAATACTTCTGATGTCAAGGATGTACTCATTTTTTTCAAAAGCAAACGGAATGCAGTACTCATGATAGGTGCTAAGTGCACTATATGGAGAAACGTATTAGGCCAAAGTCCTAAAGTTTGAATTTCAACAAGTTGTACCACCAAATCAAAAATCTTAGCGTATTTCAAACAGAACAAAGTTCTGACGTTTCAAGATACTGTAAGTGAGAGCACCCATCCATCCACTTCTGCTTATCCTGTTCAGGGCGGCAGGGGGCTGGAGCATGGGGCGAGAGCCAGGGGACACCCTGGACAGGTCAGCAGTCTGTCGCAGGGCTAACACACAGACACAGACGCCCATTCACACCTGTGGGCAAATTAGAATCACCATCACCTACATGTCTTTGGACTGTGGGGGGGAAGCCAGAGTACCTGGGGAGAACATGCAAACTCCACACACAAAGGCCCTGGCCAGATGGTGGATTTGAACCCAGGACCTTTTTGTTTTGAAGCAACAGTGCTAACAACTGTGCCACCATGGCGCCCCAAGTTGCAGATATGGTCAAATATTGTCTCAGATTTCAATGTGTGAAAAAAGGGCCTGAAAATGGGTGGATGGGCCTTTTTTTAAAGAAATAAATATCTAGAAAAGTATTTGACATATCAAATTAAACAGCACTCAGCATGTGTCCAAACTGTAAATCATACAATTTACAGGTAAATCAGAGGTGGCTGAGCAGAACATTATAGGACATTATATTATTCTATATTATTGTATTATGATACATTTTTAAAGTATACCAAATCTGTGGTTTATGTTTTGAAGCCTAATTGGATCCATTGCAGTCTAGGTTTTCTATTCCCTCTCCTCTGCCAGCAGCAGGTAAAGCATGAGGGAGGAGCCTGTCTTACCTGCCCTGGGTTAAACAAACCCAAAGCACAGCTTCCCATCAGAACAGAGCCCGCCTCTCGGCCTCCACAAACCTCCCCTGAAACCCAACACCTGTGACATCATGCTCCCACACAGTGGCTGCTGGCTGGCTGGTTCTGCTCACAGAGCTGCAGGCTGTTCACTACCTCTCCCTCCCAGGAGAGATCCACAGCTCTGAACCCGCACTACCAGCCACAAGGAGGTAATCTGCGATCAGATCAATCACGGTGCTGCAGAGCGCTGAAGCGTCTACCTGTTGCTGACCTCAGTGGCTGCACACCTCCCCCTGGGCTCATTGCTCCAGCTGCTTGGAGGAGAAATCCTTTATCGGCTTTGTAGGGGAATTGTTCTGTCACTTCTGAGGCACGTCGCTGGAGACTATCAACGCTAATTCAGCCCAGGATAGTCTTTGTTTTCTCCATGGAGCTTAATGCAGGTAAGCACTTGCTTTCCAGCAAGTTGTGAAGTTTTAATGCTGAATGTGGCCACCTGCTCGCATGCTTTCTCAGACCCCCCCCCCCCCTTCATTATAACTTTGAAAGCACCTCTCAAATATCTATTTAGAGCCTTTTGGAAGATCATCTTCCCACTGGCTGAAATGTAGCATTCATGGGTTGCACTTAACAACAAAAGACCCTGATGAGTTTACCTCACACAAGGGTCTGCGCTTTTACACACACACACACACACACTTGTGCACACTCACACAAACGGCAAACACGGAGGACAAAGGGAGAAGAATGAACAAACGAGAGAGACTACATTGAAGACTGAAGTTACACTTCTGCAGGCAAAGGAAAGATTCAGCTGTGATTCGGTCTGTTTGCTGCTCTGCTTTGATGCTTTTTCTCCTTCTTTTTGTTTCGCGCAGACTCCACAAGTGAAACATCAGTAAAGCCTTTAATATTCAGGTTATTTTAATTAAGTAATTACTCAAACACAGATTCACATTTACACAAAGCAGGTGAGTAAAAATCAGGATGGAGAATTAACAACCGGTTCAAACACCTGAAAATGACTCGTATCCGACTCTAATCTCAGTTTGTATTCACATTCATCTCATTTTCTTCCTTCATAGATATATTGTAGCACCGTAGCTGGTTTCTGCTGCAAATCTGGGTATTTTAACAATTAACTGCAATTTTTGGCATTTGACACCGAGTTCGCTTCTTGGCAAAAATAGTCACGATCTTACTTGTTCTTTGAAACAGCTTCCACTTCAGAGGGAAATAACAGTTAGGTTGCAGTGATCCAGACTAACGTGGCTTTCTTCACTCATTCCTGCTCATGCATGTCTAACAGGACAGGTAGCCTCGATTTCATGATGTGGCTTAAAGTCCCCCACCACCACCAGTCACAGTCATGGTGTAGTGGGCTCTCTGGCATTCAGAGTAAAAGTCCTCACTGCAGAAGAAAACCCCTCTGATGCTCCACAGAGAAGCCATTATAAACTATTATATTTCAAAACGGGCTCCTTGCATCGTTTGTTGTTTTTCATTCACAGTATTTTTGGTTTAAAGTAATTTTTAAGAAAAAATTTTTTATTTGAAGCCTCAGAAAATATAATTTAAGGTGTTTTATTTTAGCTGAAAGAAAGGGGAGCATTTTAGAAATTCATAGTTCAGTTTACTTTATATGAAATAGAAAAAAGGAATATTAAGGTTAGTCACCAGTTTGTCCACAAATCCAGTTTCTTAAAATGTAGTTTCGGAACAGTCGCATCAGGATTTCTTCACGTTCGAGCATCTTATTAGAAGAAATAAAGGAAAGGGGGGGGGGGGGGGGTCCTTGGGAGCGCAGAAA